>JAQQZZ010046523.1:0-10222 GCA_030265115.1 Mopalia vespertina | reverse complement strand
TACTGAACAAGAAAATGACCAACATGATGTAATATGTATAAGGCCTATGTATATTTTGAATAAATGACGAGAGAAAAATTTCCTTGCCTCCACCGGGATTCGAACCCGGGACCTTTGGGTTACAGGCCCAACACTATGTATATATATGCATGTAGTATAATGTTATTTCAGCTATCCCACTCTGTCATTCCTGTTGCGACACATCCCTGCATTAATGTTGGTTTCGAGAGCGGTTGCATCTTATAGGTTGGGCATTATTTTGCTGATGCACCTAATTGTAGATGTTTTACTACAATATGGAACAGATGAGCTGTAAAAGCATTCGTGCATCAGATTTATCAGATTCGTGCATCAGATTTATGAAAGGTTACACTTTCACCGTCACCTGGAATTTAAATGAACACAATCTACTGTGATCTATTCGAGTGGCAATTAAAAGCAAGGGTCAAGTTACTAAATTTGTTTATAGTTCCCGCAACTATCCCAGAATGCACTAATTTTTCAATTGAGTTTGTCGAGTTGGGGGACCTGCATGCAGAGTCGGCTATAGGGCCTACTAACCAGTTCGTGGGCTAACGAGGCAAGATGCGTGTAACAACATCTCTGATTTTGGTGATTGGATGTCTCCTTGGGTTTTCTGATGCACAAGTCAGTTGTACGGACGAGCAAGGAATGGCGCAGAGATGCATGCCTGCATTCACAAACGCAGCCTTTGGACTGCCAGTCGAGGCAACGAACACCGAAAACCCAGCACACCCACCTGAGTACATGACTGACTTTGACAGACGTTCTACTTGGTGGAAAAGTGATTCAATGCTAGAAGGTGGTGTACAGTACCCAAACACCGTCAATTTAACACTACATCTCAGTAAGTGTTCAGGTTTTATTATAAAGTACCATCGGCTCCAATGTATAGCGTTGGTATAAATGAAACTGTGTCGTTATCGTTGTCGAGTTTGACAATACTCTACTCAGTATCCATATATCCATATATGTTATCACTCAAGTACTGATTTTAAATTTTTGTGGTAGATTTAATCAGCTTTTCTTATTAAGTGCAACTAATTGTAGTGTAACTACATTTTGCAAGCCATGGACGTTTTAAGGAATGGCCTTGTGAGGAAAGAAACACAAACCCACAAAACAAAATTTTGTTTTATTTTGTCTGGAATATTTTGATAATGAAATGATCAATTGAAATTACCTGTCCCAGCAAGTATGTATTGATGCTTATAATCTCTGAATGAATAGTGTTATGTATGTATATATACACTGTTTTTTTTTATCCTGAATTTAACATCCTCTCTTTTAAACCTAAATTTATATTCATGGATAGAACAAGACAGTTACTGACTTTAATACCGCCTTATCATAATCATATTGTATTAATATTTACTTATTTTTACTGTATTTAGTTGAAATTCAATACGAAGTACTGCCAGTGCTTGCTGCACATCGTATAATACGCATTCAACCAATGTTATGACAATCGTCTAAAATTCGCGTGATCCCCCTTTACTGCAATATCATCAGTACGTTCGACCGTGATAGATGTATTAATACGTATCAAACTCGTACATTTTGTTTCCCGGAAGCCAATTTACCTGCGTATGCATACTACCAATAGACTTAAATAAACATAGTGAATGTTCAATGGCTTTAGAATACTAAAATTTAGTATATGAGTACATTATGCTTTAAATCCAAAACGGATGGCAAGTGTGAATTCTCCATACAAGGCGAATTATGTCTTAATTGCGATGATCGTTTAACGTCCGACATGATGTGCGTAGGACTTCCGACTGGTGTGGTTGTGTTATATTCAGAGCACCTCTCCCGCCTTTAACAATTTTGTTTCTAATTTTAGAACTTTGGAAATGAACACATTTTACTTTGCGAAATGTCTGTAACGAACTATAACTAATTTGATACGGTTATGAGATATATATATAGGATAAATACAAATTCAAATTCGTGACCCGGATATCACATTTCCGGAGGCTCGAAATAAATTAAAATTTCTACCGAGTTTAGTACATTTGATACCTCGGGGTCACTCATTAGAGATCCTCAATGTTCAGAATAACATTTAACTGGTTGTCGGGTAATCCTATATATAATAGCCATAATGTGAAGTAATAAGGTATACTATATGAATGCGTTTAAACGGTTAATTATCAAAATGTCGACCTTTCGATTGAAACAAACTGCACCGCACAGTATTAACCCACTTAGATCGTCCATTAGAGGCCTTACTAATTTTGACATTTTGTTATAAAGGGACCATAAACCATTGCTTGCGATAAACTCGACACAGTTGTCACATATGGAAGTGTGTATGGGCGTACGTGATTTTGTGACGTGACGTGCACTATACTCAGTCGTTAAGATCGACGTAACATTTTGAGGGAAATTGGAGTAGGTTACAATTAACTTATAATATGACCCTCATTTCAGTCCTTAACCAAAGTACTGGTGCACCAAATGTCTTGTACCATTATATTAAAACAGATTTAACGTGACACCTCGGCATGTGAACCTAGGGCTTTCACCCTGACACTTTTTAATCCATCAGCTACTGTTTTATATACAAACCAGGTTGATATGGACAGACATAATTAGGAAACAATGACAGATATTTACACATTTTTCGTTTGTTCTGTTGATCTATTTATCACTTGTACAATGGCTTAGCCAGTGATTCTGCAGTGAAGGGAGGAGGGGAGCGGATTAGAGAGAGGGGCAAGTGGGGCCGACTATCCCGGTTCAGAAACTGGGGTCCAAGGGTCTTTGCCAGTGATAAAAATGATCTTATTTTGTACGAATCTACCAAACAGTAAGCACATGTTATGTATACAATTTTCGTCATCTTATTTGAATTTGGCTAATACTACAAATATATCGTATACAAAAGTCGACAGTTCAGGGACTGAATAGTTTCGGGCTATTTTGAGCAGTGCAATTTATAGACAGCCCACAATTTGAATGATTTATTTTGAACTGATCAATCCAAATGTAAGATACCATGCTCTGAAAGCGCAGGAGGCACAGACCTATTCTTCGACATGATTTGTCTATCAAATTATTGCTTTAAATGTAAAGGTGCTAAAATAAATAAGCTAAGTGTTTAGGGTTGTGGTTTAGCAACAAATTTAGAATAAGTATACGCTACAGAAACTAAACCACGTGGGACGATTCCCGCAATCGAATATACATTGGTCAGAGCTTGGGATTCATTGGAGGGCCAACACTATCATTGCTGTACAGCTAGATAATTATTTGGCAGAATCTGCTAAGCAGGTTTAAAATATATTTTAAGGCTGTTCTGACTTGTCTGGCAATGTGCTACTTAAGAATTATATCAAAACGTTATAAACCTAAAATATATTTATAAATTGAAAGCATTGCTTACCCACTTTTCTTAAATGTCTCATATTGTTCACGCAGAAGGAGCAAACAACGCTTTTTTGCTCCTTCAGACAGGCGAATTAAATGCCAAGTGAGTCTTGTAACTGTAAAGTATTAGAATGATTTGGGGCGTGAAGATATTCGCTTAACATCACAGTGACAAGCCTGTAACTGATTGCGGAGACTAGATTTTTCATTTAACTGCGGATCAAAACATGTATTTATTCTGAACATGCCTCGATCGATAACTGCAGATCCACATACTTATTTTTCTGGGGTTTTTTTCCCAGGAAAGGCTTATGATATTACGTTCGTAAGCATTCGCTTCCAGTCAAGTCGACCAGATAGTTTTGTAATTTACAAGAAGACAGGACAAGACTCTGAGTGGGAACCATTCCAGTTCTACAGCGCTTCGTGTCGGCGGACTTTTAACATGGAAACTGACGGATACATTCGGCCAGAAAACCAAGCTCAAGCAACATGTACTGCTGATTATAGTGACATCTCACCCCTTACAGGCGGAACAGCGACCTTCAGTTCACTCGCTGGGCGGCCTGGTGCTTATAACTTTGAGAGAAACCCGGAGTTACAGGTACATGTAAAATAAGTTCTTCTGGCACGAAATTGTAAAGCATTCGTTCTGTAATGTGATGACAGGATTTTTATCTTGCCCCAGAATGAAAAAAAGCGTCAAACCATACGCACTGGCTTTAACGTTAGCGTTGAACAGTTCTCAGACCGTTTGGATTTGTGAAGTACCACTTGTAGCATATAGTGTACTCGTGGTAATCCATTAATCGGGTTGTACAAACATATAGGAATGTGGTCACTATAAATTGTTTGCGCCACTATATGGTCCAAAGGGATTGAGATCACAACCGTTCCGAGTATAGGTAAGTGATCAAATAGTTTTTTCTCACAGTTTTCAGGGGCGGAGTAGAGCTTTGCTGAAATTGGAACATCAAATTCCTCCAGATGACAAATAATGACTATCCGTTCACACACTCAATATTTGTCCTTTAATTCGTGATACTCTGTACAGTGTCTAGGCTTGTTCTCAAGATTTCGAAGAATCAAGTAACGTTTAGTATAGTTGTTATTTTAATTTCTAAACAAACATATGTGGAAATACCCTTAATCTAAAAGAGGCATAAAATCGTATAACAGCTTGCGTAATACACGTTCAGTTGTACCTATAGAGTCGAAAATGAAGAATTGTAACTGGAGAACAGCCTTTTTCGTACTGGAATACTGTATTAGTATTAGTAGTTGACAACTAGTGTAATACACGTTCAACTGTAACTATAGAGTCAAAAATTAAAAGTTGTGGCTGGAGAACAGCCGTTTTTAACTGGAATACTGTATTAGTAGTTGACAACTAGTGTATTACACGTTCAGCTGTAACTATAGAGTCAAAAATGAAAGGTTGTGACTGGAGAACAGCCTTTTTTGTACCGGACAACTGTATTAGTATTAGTAATTGACTCAGAGCAACTCGAACTAATTAATAGTAGAGTTGGTGGAAGTACTTGACTTGTTATTGTTGTCTACGTATGTGTTTTCACTATAATCAGGCTTGGCTGACTTTAATATTTATTCGTTATGATTATGGGCGTATGTGCTTCCACTGTAATCACGAGATGGTGATTTCAATGTATGTTCGATATGATCAAGTGCGTATGTGTTTTCACTTTAATCATGAGTGGGTTACATTACTATTATATTCGTCATGACAATCTGCGTTTTTGAGTTCACTATTAACAGTAGTGAGTAACTTTAATATATAATTGCTATGAGTAACGTATGTATTTTGATTTTAATAAGAGGTAGGTGATTTTAATATGTATTTGTTATTACTAACTTAGTTCGTCTTTCTCTAAATCCAGAGTGGGTGACTTTAATGTATATTTGATATGACTATCCACGTATGTGTTTTAACTTTAATAAGACGTGGGTGATGTTAATGTACATTTATTTTGACTGTCTACGTATGTGTTCTCACTATAACACGGAGTGGGTGACTTTAATATATATTTGTTTTGACTATTTACGTATGTGTTTTCATTATAATCAGGAATGGGTAGCGTATGTTTTTTTTTACTATGTTACGGAGAGGCTAACGTATGAGCTTTCTCTATACTGTAGTGATGTGTTTTCTGTATAACCAGGAGTGAGGAAATTTAATTGATATTTGTTCCGACTATCTGCGTATGTGTTTTCACTTAAATCAGGACTGGGTAACGTACGAGATTTCTTTACAATAAGGCGTGACTTTGGTATGTATTTGTTATGACTATAATCGTATGTGTGTTTATTTGTAATTATAAATGGGTAACGTGTATGTTTTTACTAATATCAGGAGTGGGAAACGTGTGTATTTTCAATATAATCAGGAGTGAGTACCGGATGTGTTTTCACTCCTATCCAAACTGAGTAACGTATGTGTTATCGTTATAATCATGAGTGGGTAACGTATGTGTTTTCACTATAATCACGAGTGAGTAACATATGTGTTTTCACTATAATCACGAGTGGGTAACGTATGTGTTTTCACTATAATCACGAGTGGGCAACGTATGTGTTTTCACTATAATCACGAGTGGATAACGTATGTGTTTTCGCTATAATCACGAGTGGGTAACGTATGTGTTTCATTATAATCACGAGTGGGTAACGTATGCGTTTTCACTAAAATCACGAGTGGGTAACGTATGTGTTTTCACTATGATCCCGACTGGATAACGTATGTGTTTTCACTATAATCAGGAGTGGGTAACGTATGTGTTTTCACTATAATCAGGAGTGGTTATCGTTTGTGTTTTCATTATAACCAGCAGTAGGTAACGTATGTGTTTTCGCTAATGTCAAGAGTGGGTAAAGCATGTGTTTTTACTGTAATCACGAGTGCGTAACGTATGTGTTTTCGCTATAATCACAAATGAGTAACGTATGTGTTTCATTATAATCACGAGTGGGTAACGTATGTGTTTTCACTATCATCACGAGTGGGTAACGTATGTGTTTTTACTATAATCACCAGTGGTTTACGTTTGTGTTTTCATTATAATCTGGAATGGGTGACGTATGTGTTTGTTTTATAACCAGGAGTGGTTATCGTACGTGTTTTCGTTAATATCAGGAATGGTTATCGTTTGTGTTTTCGCTTATATCAGGAGTGGTTATCGTATTTGTTTTCGGTAATATCAGGAGTGGGTAACGCATGTGTTTTCACTATACTTAGCAGTGGTCAACGTATGTCTTTTCGTTATAACCAGGAGTGGGTAACGTATGCGTTTTCATTAAAAAAGGGGTGGTTATCGTATGTGTTTTCGCTTACATCAGGAGTGAGTAACACATGTGTTTCACTATAATCAGGAGTGGTTATCGTATGTGTTTTCATTATATCCAGAAGTGGTTATCGTATGTGTTTTTTCACTATAACCTGGAGTGGGTAACGTTTGTGTTTACATAATAGGCAGGAGTGGTTATCGTATGTGTTTTCGCTTATATCAGGAATGGGTAACGCATGTGTATTCACTATAATCAGCAGTGGTTATCTTATGTGTTTTCACTATAATCAGGAGTGGTTATCGTATATGTTTTCACTATAATCAGGAGTGGTTATCGTATGTGTTTTCACTATAATCTGGAGTGGTTCTCGTATGTATTTTTATTATAACCAGGAGTGGTTATCGTATGTGTTTTCACTATAATCAGGAGTGGTTATCGTATGTGTTTTCACTATAATCTGGAGTGGTTCTCAATTGTATTTTTACTATAACCAGGAGTGGTTATCGTATGTGTTTTCACTATAATCAGGAATGGTTATCGTATGTGTTTTCATTATAACCAGGAGTGGGTAACCGCTTCCAAGATCATGATTGTTCTGACCAGACTGAATACATTTGGAGATGAAATGTTTGGAGAACCACACGTGCTCAATTCTTACTTCTATGCCATCTCTAATATAGAGGTGGGCGGAAGGTAAGATTTTTTTTTTAATGTTGATCATTGAATTTAAAACACATGAATAATTATAATTGTGCAAGAAATTAGATATGCAGCAATGGCGTAGGCTGGTATTGTAAGACTTTACCCAAATGCGTGATAAAATACACAACATAATGCACATTCATTGAGAAGTCAATTAGAGAATGATACACAATATGCGAACTTGTTACGTAGTGCAGCCGTATCACCGAGTGAAATCAACATATAAATCTTTTCCACGTCATACTATGAGTGAAATAACCGTAAGTACGGTTTAAAATCCAAAACAAACAAAAAAGTCTTATACTGAATGACATAACTGTAATAAGGACGTGATGTGTAAAACAACCCTCAAACTCCACTCATTATGAAATATTGTTTACAATGGCCGGAAAATGGATGAAATTGCGTTACTTGAGGAGGATGAAACTGCGTTACTTGAGGATGTTCATAAAGATTGTTTTCGATGTCAGGTAAATTGAATCCATATTTAGAGGATGTGGAGAATGATTTGGTTCGTTATGCCAAAAACAAAAATGATCCTTAAACGCAGTCATAATCTGAAAAAAATAACATAACTGATTGTTTCTTTCTCGGTTCCCAGTATAGAGCGTTTCACCAAGGACTAACAAATAACCCAATATATTATACTATCCACTCGCATTATTTCCATGACAGGTGTAAATGCAATGGTCACGCTAGCCAGTGCGTGTCGAGGATAGATCAGGACTTAGAGGAGACCTTAGTCTGCCAGTGTGAACATAACACCATGGGACCAGACTGTGAACTGTGTCTGCCATTTTTCAATGATCAACCATGGATGGCTGCAACCGCGTCCGGTGCATTTGACTGTCAGCGTAAGTGTTTTTGATGTACATCACATGTATCACAATTCATCAAGCAAACATTAAAATGGCTATAACAGACCCGAGATTGGTGTATTTTCCTTGCTTTCGTTTCGCAAAACATGTCGAAAAGAACGGCCAAGTATACGCCTCTTAATTAAATAGATACAGTGTTTCAAGAATATCAATTGGTCTCTCAGCTCCTAACACTTGTGAAACATTTCTATAATATATATTTTGATCGATATGGAATACCAGTTCATGAACTTCACTATCCAAAATGAGGCTTCTTGCATTATGTCTTCAGCTCTCCTCTGTTTTGGTGGTGTAGAGGTTTTGTGAGGTGAGTGCGCGATATGTTTTATTCCTTCACTGATAAATGTCACTGCTTCATTGATATATTTCACTCTTTCAGTGATATATTTCAATTCTTTTTTATTTATTTTCATAGCCTGTAATTGTAACAACTTGGCGACGGAATGTTACTTCGATGCTGAGCTGCATCAGCGTACTGGTCATGGTGGTCATTGTAAGGATTGTCGGGAAAACACAGCTGGTGCAAACTGTGAACTCTGCAAACCTAACTTCTTCAGACATCCGGTTGATGAGAGCTGTGCTGCTTGTCGCTGCGATGAATCAGGTGAGTTCATATGTAATTAGGAAACCAACAATGGATCAATCCTCCGGTGATTCTCGTAGCTTCGAGACCATCACTACTGGTGAAATTACTGAAACGGATATAAATGTAAAGTTATGTTTGACTTGACTGGGGGTCATGATTGAAGTGCCACTGCCCTTTTTTTCATTGGAAACGGCCAAAGGGCAGTATCTCTAGTAAACAACAGTACGCTAGTCAGCTTATCTCCCTTTATAAGGGATTTGACTAGAAAAACACGATTAAACTGTATGACTTATTTAATAGTGGACAATTTAACATAATCATTGCGACAACTTCGCAGAAACTGTTTATTTCTCAATTAAATGTTTATTACCGACCAGATAAGAAAGGTTTGACAATAATTTTGTAATAGTAATGGATTTCATCATCTAAATCCTGTGATCAATGGGACACATCATTCAACTACTTATCTTGGATATTAGTCTATCACAGTGTATGTCTTGAAGTCTACTGGAAATCAATGAACACTGGAGTCTGGATTATAATTATTATGCCACAGCCACAGTGGCTAATTCCCATTGGATCCCAAAGTACACCCAGGAAACATAAAAGTTGAAGAAAAAAAAAACACATAGTAAACATTGACAGGCAAGCTTTTTTCAAGATCAATTTATATTCTTAAACCATGAATTTAATAATGCTGAAACAATGGCTGGCATTTCAATAATATTGGGTTATAATGACCTCAACAAAAAATACTATTAAAAACAAATATAACAATTTATACAACACAAAATCAATAATAAAGGAGTTGAAAAACAACCCATGGCAAACATTCACAAAGTACAGTCTAACTATGCCCACTAGTACAAAACAGGGGACATAACTCTTGAAAGTGACCTCCCCATGTGACCGTGTACATCCTTTAAGCAGAGGTCAGCTGTATCATTATCAACATCACATCACCCGGCAGACTACATACAAATATGAGACAATCATTTAGGAACAGGTTTGGAGTAGCGATGCTAGAAAGTCGACAAAGGTTGCAAGCTTTGTCAATGTTCCAAAAATAGGACTACAGTTGAAAGTGAGATAAAGCACACATGTATTACTTTGTGATGTCAACAGATTAATTTGATTGACTAGAGATAGACAAACCGATATGAACTTTATACATCAACGGCTAACATTTAGTGCAGATAAAGTAATGACACATCAAGCAGTTGATCGCCTGGACTTGACCTATATACAATACATATTATATGTATAATGTTTGAAATGATGCAGCAATGGTCAAAAGGCACAATCACAATTTAATTATCAAAGAAGCAACCATAGATTACTTGAATCTCCGGGGGGG
>JAQQZZ010046512.1:0-10222 GCA_030265115.1 Mopalia vespertina | reverse complement strand
TTTATCCTTGATGTATGCTCGCACGAACTGCATGCTTGTGCACGTCGGAGTTGCTGTGTGTCATGATGTCTTTGACATCGCATTTACCTCTAATAATAATAATAATATCTCTTGTATTAAGTTTCAAGAAAATATTTAGAAATTTATGGGTGTGAAGTTTCTTTTTTAACTGCGTATAGTTGACCATAAAATGTATCAAATAACTAACAGCATCTATACAATTTACGACCCTGGATAAGTACTATCAGTGTACCTGCTAGAAAATCCATATCATGGAATTAATTGAAGAAATATTTAATCTCTGGATGTGAATATCCCTAACACAGCAGGGGGTAAATTAATGACATATATATATCGATTATATACAGGGGCATACTGGCAATGGTATGACTACATATCCCGTCTCCATCAACCAATTTATTCTTGCGCGTTAAAGTTTATTTTAGATGGCCGATAAGTATTTGTACATTTCTACGTCCAGTGGGAGATCAACAAGCTTTCCTTGGAGAATGCAATCAATTAACAGCTAGCCTAAGTATGGAAGTTATATTACGGGAGTTTACAACTGCCACATTATGCGATCAATATTCGTCCACATTTGTTATTGACACCAATCCCTCTAAAACCCAATAAAAAAATTTCTTAGATTTTGAATGAGTACTGTATGTTCACGACCAGATAGATTTTCCTTACCATCAGTGATACAATCGGTATATTACGTGTTAATATGTCCAATAGCAAGGCGCCATAAGAAGATATTCTGAACGATCGTAACGGTTGGTAATAATTGTTATTTATCAAAATATATTCACCAAAACTATTTTACTGTACTTTTTTGTCAATTAATTAAGAGACATAGAGTTTTAGAAGTATTTCGTCTGACTATGTATAGACTACTAGGCAATGTTATATAGAAAGAAGCAATATGCCCAGAGAGGTCCACCATACAAAAGTTTTCAAGTTAAAACCCGAATCAAACAAACACATGCGCAATAAGAAAATCGTCTAGAGTGCCTCTTTCAACTTCGAAAGCGATGATTTTTTATGAATAACATCTTTGACGTAGTCTAATCCTCTTAGGTCGATATTTGGGATTATAAATTTTCATTTAAACAGTGCATTCTCCATTCTATAAAACACATTGATTGATTGATTGGTTGATTGATTGATGTTTAACATCGTGCTTAATGGTATTTCAATTATATGACGGCGGCGTATTCCAACAATAATTGACACAAGCCCAACCATAAAATGTGAGGTGTTTTGATACTGTTTGAAAGTTAATCTTCCTCCAGTGCTAAATAAGCACTGCTACTCTTAAAACAAACTGCCCTTAGCCAGAAGGCCTATAAAATCATAAAACAATTTTTTTTTACTTGAGTCGCATTTAAGATGTGCTGTGATAACAATCTCTTTGAACAGGTACTTTGTTAGGAAACTATTGTATAGGCTGTAAACGGGAATCAACCCTACGACCACCAAAACCCCTTGCATTCACTCACTGCCAGCCACTCAAACAACCAGCGGTAAAGCAGTAATAACCTTAAGAGTTACTTTAAGGATCGGCTTTATGGTTTTATCCGAGAGATGTATTTCGTAAATAAATGGAAGTTACTTGAC
Organism: Mopalia vespertina; assembly: GCA_030265115.1. Classification (NCBI taxonomy): domain Eukaryota; kingdom Metazoa; phylum Mollusca; class Polyplacophora; order Chitonida; family Mopaliidae; genus Mopalia; species Mopalia vespertina. The sequence goes on along the minus strand of JAQQZZ010046512.1, from coordinate 8,602 downwards.
CCTTACTTTTGTACCGGAAGTATCAGGAAACACTGAGGCTAATACCGGAGAGCGTACATCGGAAATGGACTTATAGACCACACACACATCACACCGACTATAGCTTTGGTCTTTTGGATAGGTCATAAATTTAAACTGTAATACAGGTAAGTACAATGCATTAACTGAGCTATGTACTAGATCCTGATGTACAGTAATGGATTTCCGTTAGAGTGCCAACTGGACTGCCAGCCTAGACTGAACATACAAGTGATTTATTATTACTGGGTCGTCTTGTAACGCATTTCTGAGGGTCTATATGTAAAGAAACATAGCATATTTAATCATTGTGTGAGAAATATGGAACTACCAATGTTTTTAGTCGTTGAATGTGTTAACATTTAGAACAGTGCTACACAGTACATGTAGCATTGCCTCCTCTTTGGTTTCATTGACATCATTCTCCAAACTTATCCGTTCTCGACTTTTAATAAGCCAAATATCATAATTACAGATAACTAAATATAGGACGGCCAAATCATGTGGTAGACATCCACAAATTATGCGAGAAGAGCGAGACCGCAGAGGACAGAAACGGATAGCTTAAAATTATGTCTGTTCGCGAGAGCTGTGCTGACCAGCGTCACAGAGTAGATGAGGTATGTGTGTTTATAAATTAAATACATCACTTATTAAAAAAAACTGTGATATAATTTAAATTGAAACGCAGCGGCTTAATGGTTCGTCCACTGTCATTGTTGATTTCTTCAGTTTTGAGTGTTGACGTAAATTGACATGTTGTACAAGTGCAGGCCTATGACCCTGGACACTTAATTTTAATTTCACAGTACTTATCACCATAAAGTTGGTTGTGTCTTGAAAATATTTAACAGTAACACAAACAAGAAGTAAATAAAATAAAACTGAAACATTTTTATCAGAGGAAATGTTCCGGGCGTAATCAAAGTTCATTTAACATGGAAGTTCAATATATCCTATTTAGATGAGGCTACATGATATGATAAACTAACATAGATTATATATTACCATGCATCTAAATATATCCGTGACCATGGGCATTCAACTGTCTGACCCACCCACCTTCTGAATGAATTTGAATACTAGGCAATCAATCCTTTTTTTAATAATTTTTTTTATATGCTTTATTAATATTAATAAATACGCTTTATTAATATACCCAAGAGAAAAGTCCACTGTGAAACAAGACTTTTAGCGCAGAATGTATAATGTAAACGGTATAGAAAGAAAATCATACGTCTGAATAACTTACGGGTACATGCAGTGACTGACAAATATGTCGCAGTATTCTTAGGAGAAAGAATGGCTATGAACCAATGCAGTTATGCCGTGTGGTCAACACCGAGGTGAACCGTGAAATGATCACATCAGCTCTTTAACAAATTCTTGCTGCCACGCTTAACATATGACCAGGATAATAAATAAAGAAACTGTTCCCTTTGGATGACTTGTCTCTTTCTGAACAAACTACTTTGGCTTTGGTCAGTTACTCATATATTTTAGAAGTGGCAAAATAATTTAGATCAAAATAAATCATTTTAACGCTACTTACACAAGTGCTTTGTATCAATGAAACGAATTATAATAAGTTTTAGTTTCTGATCTTTCGTTAAGTATTTAATTATTGATAAAACATAGACAATCATGGAAATCTCGAAATGTTGACAAAGAGTGTACAGGGAAAATTGAAGCTGATCTTGACATCAGAATGGTTGTATTACTGGACATTTTTTTAAAAAATCACAAAGCATAAACTTGTGTGACATCACTAAAATGACCATTACCACAAGTGTTGTAACAATAGAAGGCTACCTTCAACGATTATATGTGGGTAGTTGGGGGAAGATTCCTAATTCTATCAGATTTAAGCAGCAAGACGAAGCTGATCTGTTTGTTGTCATTGTATTGAGTCTTATGATTGTCCTGTGTTACTTCGGGGTGTGATTTCCTCCAACTGTCTGACTGGCATGCGGTCATATGAGTGAAATAACCTTTAGTAATCAAATATTAAATTGAGGCCTGAGGCGACGGTTTAGTTGCATGCTTGTCATACAACTGAACCACTTATCCGCCTTCCATGTTCCTTTTACAGGTTCATGTTGCTTCCTCTCTAGTGGCCTTTGTGTAATTAAGGAGAAGAGAGTCACACTGCAGTAATCGCTGGGATAGTTCTAATGAGGTTTCCTCTCGGTTTTCCCCTGTATCTATTAAGTAAGGCAGAGTAGTAATTTGGCAATGGATTGTCATATATGTCTAATACCGCTGAGTGCAATGTTGGAGCCAACTCAAACAAACAAATGTATTTGTTTAGGGCAGTGTATCCAGCATATTTATACAGACTTGATTTTATACGTGCTAAAACAAAGAACAAAGTAATTCACACTTGATGGTTGTGTTACTGTTACTTTTTGATGTTTCAGTAAATCAATGTCACATTGTCAAAATACTATTTAGCGCAGAGTTAAATATCAGTAAATCAAAGACCTAATTTCCTGCCTTGCAAACAATATTTGATTGTCAATATTAAAAGAACAAATAAATTAATTCTACTTGACAAATAGAAAATAACTTATGTTCATGATCAAGAAACAGACACTTATAATGTAATTTTTGTTTTAACAAGCAAGTTTTATCATTTCAGACTGACATTACAAATTGGGCAGATGATAGATGTATTTTTCTAAAAGCAAGTCATGATGAGTCCCGGCACCAGGCAATGGAAATTCATATATGTCTGATGGAAATGTTAACACTTTATTATGAATGCGTTAACAAAAAAAATAAGAATTTGTGATTTGGATGATCTGTCAAATGTCAATATATCCAGCTTGAATTGATTTCTATTTGACAAAGTTTATCGGATCTTCAAATTTGTTCTGTGCTTGCTGTCTTGACACTCATTGCATACTTGACTTGTTGTGGTGTCTTTTACTGTAATTTTGCACACTGGCTTTTTTATTGCATCACGTTTCAGTTTAAATGCAGCGTTATATAATGCCTTTCACAGTTGTATCTTGTATGGTTCAGTTAGAATCGCTCTGATGAAGTTTTTCCAACTCCGCCACAAACTGGTTAAGTTAGTTTCAAGCTGAATATTCATAAAGAAACGGTTGTCTCTAATGCACTAACTAGGTATAGCACAACGTCTTTATCCTATTGTATAAATGTATTTATTATGAAATTTAATTATCATACATCTCTGTAGAACTAATTTGTGTCCTTGTCTGGCTGCAATCATTAAGTATATTATCACATATAACGTTTATTATGTATTTACTTCGTTACTGTAACTCACTTTAATTGTCTATTTCGCATACACTCTCTCTACTTGTATCTGGATATGTGTTTGGTTGCCTTGCACTTCTTTATTATCTATTGATAGGAAAGCTGGAACTACCCGTAGCATGAATTATCATTGCTTACAATAGTTTCCAATAAATAAACCGAAATATAGTCTGCAACAGATATTCTATTTATCGTTGTTGTTTAGCATGTTCTTTTCTTTTACAAAAGCATAGATGTTTGTTTGATTGGGATTTAATGTCATATTCAAAGTTATTTCGCTTCAATGGCAGATTGTCCGCCTCTCACTCTGTCTTACTTAAATATGGTAGGAAACTGATAAGAAATATTATAAAACCCACACTTGTCACGTTATGGAAATCCCCCATATAGCTAAGTGGGATCGAGAAGGGGACTCGAACATGTGAGCGGTCCACAGAAGAGTCGGTATTCAGAGTTCCTGACCGCTGGTCCCGGGCACAGATGGGTTTGGCTTTAAGAGTCGTACAGACAAGTCGCGTTTATATTAACATTGGCTTTTTATAGTAAAATCCACCTGCCATACCTTTTTGTCCTTTAGAAACTGATGACACTCGGAGGACTTGCAGCGAAAGCTGTATGTCATAATTTGGACAGTGATTACTGACTGGTGTGGTTTGTGAGATCCAATCTGCTGTGAGGCTACTACCACAAAGATCATAATGATAAAATAAATTAAACCATACTTACGAACGACATAACGTAAATAGTTCAGGCGATCGTTAGATACATTGAGAGTCCGATTGCCAGCATTCATAATTGTTAGACAGTCAACAGCAGCAGCTTATTGCTTACTAGCATACGTCAAATAATGACGGTACCTGGATCTTTAGCAACCTTGTTAGAGATTGTGGTGACAACTCAATCTAAATCATAATTCATTTATTAACTTTGAGGTAATGAAATGGAAATTATTTCGATTTACTGCGTGAATATTATAGCGATCATATAACATTATGGTTGTATTAATCGAAGCGAAACAACAACAACACGTGGCATATCCAACGTAAAAATGCTTACCTGCATAAGACAATCCACTTTTTAAGGTTTAAACATAGCATGGGAACCTAAAACGATGTTTTTGGCACATTACCCGAAACATCTAAGAACGTCATTTCGAAAAACGGCCATGTTATATGTTTGGGGATATACCGGAAGTGAGATACCGGACTTTAGGTGAACGAGAATTACATGCTCTATGGTCAATTAACAGCAAACGTGTCCAACAACAGGAGGCAATCACACGTTTTACAAACAGAATTTTTAATTATGAAAGACATTTCTTTAATCCAACTGCACACAGATATCTACTGCATGGCTTAGGTTGATTGATTGGTGTTTTATACCGTGCTTGAGGGTATTTCACTTATATGTCGGCGGTGTATTCTAACAATAACTGACACCAAGATGTAAAGCGTTTCTATAATGCTGGAAAGTTATTTTCCCACCGGTGCTAAGTAGAGACAGCTACTCCTCAAACCAACTGCCCTCTGCCAGAGGGCTTGCGTGGGATTTGGAAAGTTTTATAAATAATTAGCATAAACACAATTACAATAATCTCAATAGAAGTCATATGAAACTTTATATAGCATTAGAGCGCATATCAGGAATTATGCCTTTGGTTCTTCTATTTGTCTGTACACCCAAGTTGTTGTTTCGTTGGGATTTCCCTAACAAGATGGATTGACTGACAGTTCCGCATCACCAAACATGTTTCAATTCTGATCGCGGAAAATCGGTATGACACATGTGAAATTTCAATGACGGTCAAAGAACATTGATTAATGCCATTTAAAACAACGGAAACGTTATTGTGCCCTCGTACATAGGAAATAAACTACGGACAAAATGATCGACAAAAGCGGTGTTTGAAGAAGGACTAATACTTTTATCAAACAGCTTTTAGAGTTTGCTTTCAGCTAACACGGTCATTATTCGAAGGACAATATCATTTCAACTGGAACAATAGATATTATTTTATATCTTTGAACACGACTTAATACAAATACTGCCCTGTTCCAGAAGAATGGTCAATTACTCAGTGTATATAGTCACAGTCGTTTCATAATGATTTTTATTTGCATGCGTAAACGTTATCAGCTGTTCGTATTCCGGTGGTTTATTATTGATATAGAAAATTAGCTATACTTTAACAGTGATGAAATGATATATATTAATTTGCCTTCATAAATAAAACATACTGAAGTTATTTGAAACCAGACATGTCCATGTCCTTTACTGGAGTTTTATTGTATCCACCCACAGGTCCAATGAGCACGAGACCCCAGCAGTTACTTTTGTAACAAAAATGTAGAAAAAAATGACCTTAATAGGCCTACTTGATATGATTTTATAGCCAAGATTAAACTTTTGCACTTTTTTCTCAAAATATCATTGTTGGACATTAGCGGGTATGGTTTTAAGCAATTGCTTTGAAATTCGAGTCTATTTATTTGACGTTATATGATTGATCGTGTTCATAGAAACCCGTAGGGGCTTCCTTTACATATTACATGGAATAGTGAACAGTTAATTGCATCACATGTTCAATATATTTGGCAGTTTATTTAATATCAGCAGAAAACCATTATTCGGAAATAAACAAATTTCTGATCTGTATGTACAAAGATAATTATAAATACTATGTAGACAATACCTGTATTTGGAGAATAAATAAACTCAAACTCTAACTAAAAACCAAAGCAAAGAGAAACAACAACCGTCCATATACGGGCTAAAACACTCGCGATCTCTGCTGTCACCAGACATCTTTCGGTCAATATACGGGCTAAAACACTCGCAATCTCTGCAGTCACCAGATTTCTTTCCGTCAATATATGGGCTAATACACTCGCGATCTCTGCTGTCACCAGATGTCTTTCCGTGTATATCTATCACCGAAACACATACTAGAATTTGTTATTGTAGGGGTTTCAGTAGTCCAAGGCTATCCGGCTAGTTCATAAAATTCTTTTGATTGATTGATTGATTGATTAGTGTTTTACGCCACATTTAGTGGCATTTCAGTTCGATGTGGCGTGAACAGTCAAATTCCTCTATTGAATATTTTATATTTAAATCAGTAGCATCCTTTGCAACAAACATAAACAAATTGAAATGAAAAGGACATACATAAATGTAGAAAGTTAAAAAAATGTAATATTTTTAATAGGTCATGTTTGATAGGAGTCATGTCAAATGTAAGTCATGTTAACTGTTTCATGTTGAATCTAAAATTAGTAAATATTGTGTCAATTATAGCTATCTACAATCTTTCTAAAAAATCAATTTTTATATTTTAAATATTTTGTGATACATACCACTCTGTCTAAGGAATCTGATGAAAACATCGCTAGCAATGTTGCCAAACAGGTTTCTCAAGTAGGGGGCTGTGCTGGACCCACCTGCCAAGGTTTAGGTCTCGTCGTGGCAAGCCACCAGCACTATTATTAAACCAGGGTGGTCGCCACTGGGCTGACCTCGAGTAGGTGGTGGTGGACGAGATGTGGTGGTAGGAGGCTTAATATCCGTCCACATACATCCCTTCCAAGAAATCGAAGCCGTTTGAACAGTGTCCCCTGTGGCATTGGAAGGGCAAACCTCCGGGCCAGAGTGTCATTTTTGTTATGATTTTATTGAAAAAAATGTTTTTTTGTTTAGGTTCCATTTTGTAATAGTTTGCGTTGAAGTAGCCGTTGTTATTTGTGTGGTGATCATCCCCAGTAGGCCATGTAAGGAAAGTCCGTATCGTAACACACAGATACACTTTCTTTGTGGCGTTGACATATGACTGGGATGGCCATTGAACATCCGAGGCAGACGCAAGGCGCCGTGCTTCGATATAACTAACGTTTTTTCCACACTTCACAACTTGGATCTATTTTTCTGTAATGAAAAAAAAAAATGGTTTTTGGAGGAGGCCATATGGACCTCATTGCAGTTACAGCATTTTATAGTCTTGTTGCAATCGAAGCCCTCATGACCTTCTTCAGAGCAACGAAATAATACTGAACACCTCTACAACGAGTCTTACCGTGCCCGAACTTCTGACACTGGAAGAGCCTTGTTGGGTTAGAGATGAATATATTTACTCTCATCCTGTAAGGACTGATGTAGATGTGGCCTGGCACTGTACTTGAATCAAAAGAAGTAAATCATGTGTTTAGTTTTATTATGTTTCCATCTTTTCTAGTTGTAGAACGTTTAACGTTAGTTTTACTTTCTTCCCCAAACTCAGCGCAGATCTCTACATCTGATAGATCGGAGAGATCTTGTTCTCTTACTGCTGTTAAGTGATCCGTGTGGTGTAACGGTTACATGCAACTATACAATTTACCGCCTGTTGCTGCCGGGTACATTCTACCAGAATGACACCAGACAGCATTTTTAGTTACATTTTTTAGAGTTCCTGCCGTTGCTATAAGGGTCTTATTTACAACAAACTTTTCTTTAGGAGAGGCGTAGATATTGGTCACGTTGACCTGTTCGCCAACCCACCTCCTCTTTCTGGAAATAAAAATTGTTCAAATCGATAGAGTTCTTGCGGTAGCTTTTAGTGTTTTGTTTAACGTAAAAAGCGATATATTTGTTAAAGATTTTTTATTCATTTTGGCTACTAATTGCTAAAAAATTCGGCCAATTTTCTTTAATTTTTTCATTTAAATTAATTTCCACAACTTTTGTCTTTTTTTCTAGAATTAATTGGGTTGGAAGAGAACGCCATGATGCCGCGTGTAAAGTTTTACCACTTATGTCCGACACACTCCACGGAGTGCCCCGCGGTAACGAGCAGAGGAAGATATCGAGGGTTCCATGGGTGGTAGACTCGAATAAGAAATGATAAAGTAAAAAGAGTCTGTCTCACGGAAGGTGAGAGGGGGGAGAGGGGGGCGGGGAGGGGGGTATTGAGCACAACTCAAACATATATTTGATTGTTTCCTACTTAATTGACCCATGCGCCACATTCTGCAATGATGTAAACCGTTTATATAATTTTTGCTTTTGTTTGTTCAGCTTGGATATATTAATTACGATGGAATTAATAATTGATCACTGTAGGGCTCGACGTGAGCAGCCAATTGATCAGATCAGGCCAATCTGACCATCCGTCTAGGAGAATATTGAGCCAAAGTGGCGTGTTAGGGCAACTTGTCTATGTGGCACCCTTTTGCCAGCCAAATTACCCTTCAATCACCAGGATCTCATTCTCCTCCGACACGGGATGCAGCCCACGGCTAACAGGTTGCCTCTTTTCTCGCCTCTT
>JAQQZZ010046501.1:0-10223 GCA_030265115.1 Mopalia vespertina | reverse complement strand
CTGGCTACATTTAATTTCCAATCGAGCTTTTTCATTATAAAAACTGCCTCAATAGTTTGTGCTGAAATTAAAGGTAAAATCGGAGTTACGCAATAAATAAATCGCCATTTGAATTTTGCGGCTACACACATGTAGCAGCGGGATTGAAGAAATGCGAAACAAAATTGATCGTCTCATGATCGCGATAAAGAAAAACAGCATTGCAATTTTGAGATGAAATGTGAAATTTGCTCAATATGCCATTCATTCTCCTTTGATTAACATATTTCAGCATTTAATCTACGTTGATAATTACGCATAAAGCTTGACACTGAATCTGCTCGTCTCTTCTTTCGGTTCATTTTTCCGTTGTTTTGTTAACGGTTGAGTTGTTTTTACTGTCGTCGCTGTTGTTTCTTTACGCGTTTAACGTTGGTAGCTGAAGACAGTCGCACTAGAACGACGACGACAACAAGCGGCAAACACCACTGTTCACGTTAGAACACCCGGCCACTGAATGCGTTTCGTGTGTCAGCTTAGTGTGGGGATGACCGGAGCGACACGGAGTTGAGCCGTAATATTATATATTTTAAGAGGCCTGACATTTTAACTTCATATAAATGCGACGTAAATTTAAAATAATTAAAACCAGTACACATTTCAAAACGGCACGCTTTACGAATAACACACCAGTGAAAACAATTTGGCTAACATGAAGGGAAAATAAGTATTTAACAGTACGGTATATTACAATGAATGTCATTCTTTTGTATGAATAGAGAACCCCAGTCGACACAGTTCAATGATCTTGAAATATTTATAGAATCATCAATAGAATAACATGTGTAAAAGCAACAAAATGCCAGATGAGGCTTTATTCAACATAAACAAATTCCAAAAGTTGAAAAAAGGTTGATTTTTACATGTCAAATAGTTTTCATCATATTTACAACACTTTTAAAATATGCACATCCTTTTTGCACATATATTAAAATAATTCGTTAAAAAATATATTTTCATTTCGATAACATTTCTTTTCGGAAAATATTTCTTGCTATTGAAATGCCTGTTGTTAACAAAATTAATTTTATTATTAGGTTCCCATATAGTACTTTAATTTCTAATCATACTGTCTGAATGTTTAAAAGATTTTATGACGAGCTAGAGGTCATAGTACTATTACTAAGACCTCTGTTGTCATTTTGACACCGAGTTACCGAGTTTTTCACGAGATGTCAAAATGACGACAGAGGTCTTAGGAACTGTACTATGGCCGATATAGAGGTTATATACATCATTCCAATCCGAACAAAAATACATAAATAAGAGGCATTACTCTTTGCTCCAAAAAATGACATTTTCAAAATCCTCTCCAGGCAAGAGAAGATAATCAGAAATGATAAGTCACCTCCGTTGGCGTCGTGTTCAGCCATGACAACGGTGCCGGACTCAATTTAGATGGGAAAGACAGAAAGACACTGCAGAAAAAGTTCTCCAAAACTATTTATCTGATATACTAATGCCAATAAATTATAACGATCGTGAAGCAGACTTGTTTTTTTTACTATGTTGCGAGAAGCAATCCATAGTTGTGATGTAAGTGTGATACAATTTAGAAAACAAATGTTTAAATTAAACACACTATGTAGTTACAATGGAAATAGTATGAACATTTATATTGAACAGTAAACGTTTTATGTTAAACGAAATATCTAAAGAATGGATGGTTTATTCATAGCTGAGCTTTCAAACAGGTTAAATTGTCGAGCACGTTTAAAGCTGTGGACAGGGTTGGTCAGCCTTTTATACTCTGTATTACATTAATTACTTATTTACTGGGTGACATTATTTACTCTGGCGCAAATCATCCAATAGGATGGAGCCGCCATAAATTTAATTATGTATGTATGACGTTATTTACTATTTCTTGTGTTATTTATTGATTTTTTATTTCATGTGGACTCATTATTATTTCACAATTTGCTCAATTTTATCTTTATATTTCTCATGAAAACATCAAAATATGTTGTTTTGTATTTGGATGTACACAGTATAAGCTCATATGCTTAACGTGTATTTTGCTCAGACAAAATAATTTTTATATATTAAAAAAATGTTAAAGCGTAGGCAGGTATGTCTGATATTGTTATTAGTGAAATTCTGGCCGATGAACATATGCACACTGGGAAATAACGGATGTTTACCCATCTGTAAATTAAAAATATCACAATACGGCAAATTCGTTGCGGATAATGAATTTATTTATTTGAGCTATAGGCTGATTTTGCCTTTGAGATGGATTTAAGCTATTGGTAGGCTATAACAGAGCCTGTGAAGGGTTGGAGTCTGTGAAGGGATTGAGTTGGAACCGCGATAAATAAAGCGCTCTCTGTTTTTCTCCTTAATACCGCTGAGCTGTGTTTCTTATTAATACGGTTCATCGCGTTATTGATAAACAGCTTTATTACATAGCAGGACGCCGATTCGTTTGTATCAAAAATGTGTATGAAAGAATAAGTACTTGATAGCAGATATGCTTTTTAATGCTTAGAGTTATTCTCCCCTTACAGCGAAATTGTTAGCCGATAGGTGTCATTAGTCTTTCTCTTCTTTGCAGTATCGATCATAACAGGGGGGTTTCATTTGTGTAACAGAAAAATTATTATTCCGTTTCTGTTTTTTGTCATCCTTAAAAAAATAACAGGCTGCTAATACACGATTGTATTTTATGTTTCTGAGCGTACTTTCAGGCCAAAATATTTCGTAAAAATCAGCCAACATGAGAAGGTCCAGTCGTCCACCGAAACGCACAGCCTCCAACATTGACGGCCTACAGAGCTAAAGTAGCAAGGGCGGTAAAACTCAAACCTGTAAGGCGCCGACTCTGTCACAGAAGGCTCCAATGGTGGAAATCCTACCAGTATGACACTGGACGATGCCTGTCAGTTAAGTGGAGAGCCAGCTCTTAACCCTGCTCCAGTAGCTGGGCCCCCGGGTCAGTCAACACAACAAGAAACCGTTAAGCCTAACGCACATTCACTCGGTGTTTATTGCCAAGCTTCACTCCTTACCCTACTGTCAGTGTATGTGACACCTTGAGGCTAAATTTACCTCTAACATTGAAAGAAAAAACTTTGTGTGGTGAATTTATAGAGCTAAATTCGATGTTAAAGGGCAAAAGAGAATTATTACAGCATACTAGTTACTCTTCAGTTTTGTTTTGTCTGCTTCTAGGCAATTAGAATTTAAAGCTTTAAAGCCGTCTGTTTCCAGAATAGAACGTATCGAAAGATGGACGTCTGCCTTTCTGGTTTATGTGAGTGTAATGATTAAAAAGTATCCTGACAGAGCTTTAGCCTCATTAAGATATATGCACACTATAAGAACAGCCGGTGAGAGGTTTGGGGGTTTTGGTTGGAGGGTTTATGATGAACAATTAAAATAAGGCATGCTAGAATGCCATTTCAAACCTGGGCCACAATCAACTCTGAGCTTAGGTTGACACACCTCATTCCTAGGCAGACCCCTGTAACTATACCTGTAAATAATGATAGGCGCACTGCTATTATCGCCATGAGGGTATAATGATGGGGTGGGTGTATGCTGGGATTACAATAAGATAAGTGGATGTAATCGGCCTCAATGTACATACAAACACATGTGTACACATGTCCAAAATCCTCTCCAGGCATGAAAAGACTATCAGAAATAAGAAGTTACCTCCGTTGGCGTCGACTGCAGCCATGACAACGCTGTCGGACTCAACTTAGATGGGAAACACAGAAAGACGCTGCAGAAAAAGCTCTCCAAAACAATTTTTCTTATATGCTAATGCCAATAGATTATAGCGATCGTGAAGCAGACTTGTTTGTTTACTATGTTGCGACAAGCAATCCATTTTCGTGATGTACATGAAAGTGTGATACAATTTAGTTTTTCTCATATGTCAATGCCAATAACTTATAGCGATCGTGAAGCAGGCCTGTTTTTTTACTATGTTTGCGACAAGCATTTGAATATTTGTGCTGTAAGTGTGATATAATTTAAAACATAAGTGTAGGCGGCAATGTCTTATATTGTTATTAGTCACATTTTGAGAGATAAACAATGGCACGCTGGGATGTAACGGGTGTTTAGCTAATTGAAAATATCACAATATCGTAAGTTTGTTACGGATAATGAATTTATTTACAGGCTGTTTTTGTCTTTGAGATGGATTTAAACTATTGTTACGCTGTTACAGAGCGCATATGTGAAGGGAGGGACTCGAAATAGCGACAAATAAAGCGGTCTCTGTTTTTCTCATTAATATCACTGAGCTGTGTTCCTTATTGAGTATATTTGCGTATCACACGTAAACCGCGGAGGGTTATAATTTTGTTTATGATAAAGCGCCTATAGTGCGACTAGATTAGTAGAGAGACGTGGAGAAAAGACATTTTTACTGACAGATCCATTTGTCAAAGGAAGATGTAAGCTTTGGCGAGTTCACCTTTGTGCAGTCGGTATGTTATTGCAATATATCAACGAAGGCCTCGAAAAGATGTAATGACTCCGGTGGGAAATACATCTTCAGAACACAATATTTCTCTGGTGCTCTTATTCCGTTAGATTGAATCTTTCTCCAGGCAGTTTAAAGGCCACATTGTAGCATCCAAATGTACGACTTTGTGTCTCTAGATTGTTTATTGTCTTAACTGTTACATTTTATGCCAGCTCGAAATCATCGACAGTTCATGATTGATCTACGAATAACAAAAATATAACCGGTTATCAGAACATAACGTTACAAAAAATTCTGAAGAGAAACCGTTAAGTACGAATATAGGTTGGTGGTATACACTTACTGGTATATCAAAACTAACACAGCCATCAGTGCTGAACAGTTTGCTGAGCAATAATCATCCTACAATGTTAAGTTAAGACAAAGCAATTACAACTATGCTTGAAAGATTTAGAATTCGGAAACAAATTCGAGGTCATGACAGTTTTAGGTTCTGGTATTTGTAAATGTATTTTTTTTGTCACCTTGGCAACTAACACTAGCTACTGGAACCGCGGAAAACATGTAGGAATGAATCAGTGAGCGTCAGAGTGAGAGTAAAGTTTGGATAACATTTAGGATTTAGATATTGTCGCCATCGTCGATTTTACGTGTTCTTATTGTCCCTAACACGATGATGTAATTGTGCGGACGAATGTAAAGTTAACGGCTTGTACTTAATATGAAATGTAAATTGCTGATGAATATCATGTCTTTGTCATCCAAAAAACTGTAAAAATCATTTCGCTAAAGGCGTTTTGATTTTTCTGCTGGTTTTGAATTTATTTTAGGTTTAGAGAATCAATTTTCTGAAATTTTAGATTGAGAACTCAGAAAGCGGAATTTCTGCCTCAGTTGTAATGTATGAATTATCAATTTTCAATCAGAAAAACTGCCGCAAGGTAATGGAATGAAACCTCATATCAAAAGAAGCGAAATGTAGAAACATATAAAAACTCCGCTAAAATAATTTTACCAAGACCAAATATGAATTGTCGTGATAATTCGGGCTATGAGACGAGATAGATTTAGTTATCGTTTTTCCCAAGAAAACATACAGTCTTAAACACCTTTTTTACCCATAACAAACCTGTAGAAACGACATATCTACTTGAGTGCTAAAACTGGTGCATCATATCCTGGGGCCACTTTTGGAAAACATTAAAAACTCCATTAAATGCCGCTAAAACAAGTTATTAAAAACTCCTAAGATATGTTGTACTCTTAGGGTTAAACGTGAGGAAATTTTATCGTACAATAGTTTTTTTCTATAAAATTTTATGTCGTATAAAGTTTTTCTTGCAGGCTTTTGGTTTCATTGATATTTTATCCCAACAATCAATTAAGTCGAGTTATTCCAATTAAAAAAATCTCCGAAAACAATGACAACGCTCTCTGACTCAACTTATGTGGGAAACACAGAAAGACACTGCAGAAAAAGTTCTCCAAAATAATTTTTGTTATAAGCTAATGCCAATAAATTATAGTGATCGTGAAGCAGACTTGTTTTTTGACTATGTTGCGACAAGCAATCCATTTTCGTCATGCACACGTAAGTGTGATACAATTTAGAAAACAAATGTTTAAATTAAACACAATGTAGTTACAATGGAAATAGTATGTACATTTATATTGAACAGTTAACGTTTTATGTAAAACAAAATATCTACGATTGTTAAAGAATGGATGGTTTATTCATAGGTGAGCTTTCAAACAGGATAAATTGTCGAGCACATACAAAGCTGTGGACAGGGTTGGTCAGCCTTTTATACTCTGTATTATATTAATTACTTAGTTACTGGGTGACGTTATTTACTATTTCTTGAGTTACTTATTTCACAATTTGCTAAATTTTATCTTTATAGTTCTCATGAAAACATCAAAATATGTTGTTTTGTATATGGATGTACACAATATAAGCTCATATGATAAATAGGTATTTTACAAAGACAAAATAATTATTATATATTAAAAAAAGTTAAAGCGTAGGCGGCTATGTCTGATATTGTTATTAGTGAAATTCTGCCAGATGACACTTGCGCACTGGGAAATAACGGATGTTTACCAATCTGAAAATTAAAAATATAACAATACAGCAATATTGTTGCGGATAATCAATTGACTTATTTGAGTAATAGACTGTTTTTGCCTTTGAGATGTATTTAAACTATTGGTAGGCTATTAATGAGCTTGGGAAGGGATGGAGTATGGGAAGGGATGGAGTGGAAACAGCGATAAGCAAAGCGCTCTCTGTTTTTCTCCTTAATACCGCTGAGCTGTGTTTCTTATTAGGTATATTTGTGTACCACACGTAACCCGCGGAGAGTCAGAATTTATTTTTGCAAAATCAAGGATTCTCATGATGTACCCTACAGTACAGGTGTCTGACGACGAGATGAAAAGAGAAACCTGAAGAAAAGACATTTTCACTTACGCATCTATTTGTCAAAGAAGGTGTTAGCTTTGGCGAGTTCACCTTTGTGCATTTGGTATGTTATTGCAATATATCAACGAAGGCCTCGAAAAGATGTAATGACTCCGCTGGGAAATATATCTTCAGAACACAACATTTCTCTAGAAGCCCTAAGTCGGTTAAATTGAATCTTTCTCCAAGTGTTTTAATGTTACATTTTAACATCCAAAATCCCTAGATTGTTTATTGTCTTAGCCGGTATATTTGATCACAATCATCAATATTTTAGTGCTTAGCATCCCAACCATTGATATTCCACTTTCATGACGGTGGGTTTCTTTTATCAATACACAGGCACCAGGAGACTAAACCTGTTTTAATAAGGTCCTCATTTTGACACCGCAGTATATTTGTGAACGAGCCAGTCGCCAATTTCCACAGACAGACGAGATTATATTTTACCGTATATAATAATACCCCTGTCAACTGAGAAGTGCACTCTCCAGACCTAGAAAATTATAATCGGATAATGATGATGCTGACCATTTTGCTCTCCAATCCATCACCGCTGTCAACATATATGTAATTTTGCGATCCCAACTCTGTTATCTGCTTTCCGCTGGCGGCATGGTTGTCGTCACAATGCAAGACAATTGGGACCGAGAGCTTGATTACAGGGCATGTTGTCTTATTTATAGAGATCGATCATTACAGACTCTACAAAAGTTTGTTAAAGTTCACCAGCTCTAGACCAATTACAAATAATGCTATCGTCAATTGGGTGAAATATCCATGAGTACAAAGTTAAGCAATAAACACACAAATGTTTTCTTATTCAATTACCGATAGTTAACTCGCTGCTACGCCTTTCCAAATAGAGGGCGAGACAGCGATGAATTAACATGGAGCCTCGTCCTCAGTTTGAACAGGTGAGGTAGCGGGACGACATCTATTTGCTCTCATACATGGCATTTGCAGTACAATGACATTGAACGCCAGTTCAAACAATTAAGTTAAAAGAGTTTACATGGTGATTATTGTTCGAAACCCTAGGCAAAGCAAAGTTCACTAGATCTTCAACGTAAAAGACATATTGTTAGTTTGCATAAAATTCAAATTAACTGATCTCGTAGTGTTGTTTGTGAATGTGAAAACGTCGAAGAGATCCGTGTTATATAAAGCAAAGAAACGGTTCGCGCCCTAAATCGTCAACAACATGCAGAGAGTGGTTGAGATCAAGGCGTTCAAGAGAAGAGCGAGTTACGTTTAGTTACCGTCACGGACTCGCAAAGTTATATGTCATCACCCTATGGCTAGCCGTTTTATCACTTCTATCTTTATTATACATTAGTTGAATTCTTTTTGACATATGTGACATTATTTTTCACATATGTAAAAAAAATGCCTTTATTTTTCACATATGTAAAAAAGAATTCAACATATGTGAGAAACAATTGCACATATGTGAAAAAGATTTTCACCTATGTGAAAAAGAATTTCGCATATGTGAAATAAATATTTATTTTACATATGTTTAAAATAGTTTTACTTATGTGGAAATCAATTCAACAGAACTGAAAAAGAATTTTACATATGTAAAATAAATATTTATTTCACATATGCGAAATTCTTTTTCACATAGGTGAAAATCTTTTTAAATTGTAAAATAAAAAGGTGAGTTGAAGTATTTTGTAGATATGTGAAATAAAAGCGTCCAAGACATCAATTACAGATTTCTCCCTTACAGCCTCTATTCTGCGGCAATAAATTTTCTCTTAAATAACAATCTGATCATAAGCACATCCACCCTCTGCGTTTCGCAAAGAATTTGCTATTTTCTGGCGAAGAATAAATCAGGGAGACTACACCATAGTCCTACAATTGCGACCGATTCAACTGTTAGCATTACTACGTCTGATTCATCGGACAAATAAACTGATTTAGACTAAAATAAAAATACTGAATTAGAATTAACTCGTCGCATGATATAATATTCACTCTTTACTTGTCACGGTAATTGGCATTTGTCAGAATAGAATGTATGGTTTTGTGTTTCAACATTATGCGCTTTGCTGTTTTGTTGTTGTAATCTCGCTGCAAGGGACCATTCCCTGATTATCTTCTCGAATTTGGAGTGTGCCCTGCATGCTTAGGCTTAACTTGCATGTGCATGTACTCTCGCTTAGCTCGCAGTGGAATATACTCCTTCCGTCTCAGCATTCGTCTTAATAGATGATAAGAGCACAAACGAAGGTTGGATACAGTCCATTGCTCTTAGGGAGAAATCGTTTGTCAGTAGTTTTGATGTTGTACATATGTAAAATAAAAGTTTATCTTATATAAGTGAAATTCTTTTTCAAAGATGTGAAATAGTTAGGTTTTTGTGTTTTATTTTACTTATGTAAGATTGAATTTCTCATATGTCGAAAACAATTTAACATATGTTGAAAAGAATTGTACATATGTAGAATATATTTTTATTTTAAAATAAAAGCAAGACTAATTCGACATGTGTAGAATAAAGGTAGAAGTGATAAAACTGCTTGCCATACTGCCCCGTATATCTTAATTGTGTCTCCTCTCCCCCTTAAAAACAAATAAATAATCTGTCAAAGCGTTTTGCAGATGTATATGTATAGGTACATTCTTAAATAGTTGACGTATTATACAAACACTAGTTCGACTCAGCATTGGTTATCTCTGAGATAATTGAAAAAAATATTCATTGTCATCAGTTGTTGGACTCGTCATTGTCTTGTCTCAAAACAAGTTATCTGATTTATTTCCAGAGGAAAAAATGCTAACAATTATTTCTGGTATAGCTCCGGAAAATAAGTAATACCTGAAACCGAAATACACAAACTTTCTCGTTATGTAAAGATAGATTTGTTTATAATTCACCTTTAGTTTTCAACGAAGACTCGAATAAATTCGAGAGTAAATCAAGTGTACCTTGCATTGTGGTTGAATTCGATAACCAGCGTAATTCTCAAATGCATGTCTTATATGCTTCTCATCTTTACCAGGGTATGTCTCAAGTTTGCTTACAAATTTGAGATTGAAATAAACATATTAAATATCGGCAAAAGAATATAAAACTATGGTATTGCATGTATAACATTGATAGCCGTAATTACACGGAATTATTTAACGCTAATTAGCAAAGCGTTGACCCCGAGGAAGACTGTTCAAGTAATAAACTCAGTCAAAGAAGAAACTTCACACTCGTTTGGATGTCGATAAGTTGAACATACAAGAAAAGTGGTTTTAAATAATGATTAAATTCCA
>JAQQZZ010046490.1:0-10223 GCA_030265115.1 Mopalia vespertina | reverse complement strand
TATGGTCCGGACAAAATGTGTCCAATGATAGATAGCTAAATTGCATTATTTAGGTAGAAATGTGCATACATTTTCGTGAAAAGTTCTGTGTTGCTCATGTCCATACCGAGAATAATGTTGTACGAAAGTTTCAAAGTCGTACTTTGAATAGTAACAGTGCTATTAAAAGTCGAAGGTAAAGGGAGGTAACTGGAGACCAGCTTTTGACAGAAGACACGGCTACCGGTCTTCTTTAGTACCAGAATGACGTCTTATACATCACATGACTTTCTACCTGGGTGGAAAGTATTATCACCTGTGTGAAAATATTTCCACCCAGGTGATAATATTTCCACCCCGGTGATTATATTTCCACCCAGGTGAAAATACTTTTCACCCAGGTGATAATATTTCCACCCGGGTAATAATACTTTTCACCCAGGTGATAAGTAAAAAAATAAAAATAAAAAGTTACAATAACGCGAAAAGTCGTATGTGGGCCACTGTACATGAGTGACCTAGAATTAGTACATCCGATTGGACATTTATGATTTAGGCGCGTATATATTCGCCTTCGAATCTTAAGAAATTATGGAGTCAACCTTCCCTTGGATTTTAGATTGGTGAAGTTTTTCCAGAGCCTCTTTGTCCCACAAGACAGAAGCTGTGGCTACCCAAAAAAGCTTTTATAGTGAGCTGCTGTGATTTGCTCATTCTTTTAAATGATGATATCTCCAAAGATTGATAAATAATTGTCAAGCAATACAAGGCGCACTATTTCTAGGTCACCCTCATAGTGCAGTGTCACATGTATGCTGACCTTCCGCAAGCGCTTGTGTGAGCTGTTTATCGTATGACTGGCTCACCTCAAAGTGTTTACAGAATTTGAGAACAAAGTTATTTAATGCTTTAACAGATTTTAATGAAGTTATGGGACTGAAAAAAGTGTGGATAGACATTATATCTGTGGCAAAAGTCAGATAAAGTTTAAAAGCGGAATTGCATTTATTTTGTTTTATTTTGGCTGTTTTTGTAAACTGGCCATTTCGTACCTTCACTGTATACTAGTATTCTCCTTTTAGCGGCCAAACATAACATGGCGTCGTGTGTCTGTGGTCCGGCTCACTCATAGTGATCCGTAGGCCTATACGCCTACATGTAGGCCTATAATGCTGTATACACTTTCAAATTTATTTTACTAATTATATAATATACATTTCAAAGAGTAAAGATATACATTTATTGGCACTACTTCCTGTGGTCTCAGTCTGGTTCTCTCAGTACACAGAGTCCAGTTAACTATAGAAGTGTAATGCATCAACGTTAGTTCTAAATAACAACACCTGACATATAGACCTATATAAAGGACAACCAGATCATGGGGAGGGTGAGACGTTATTAAGAACTACTTCAACGTCAACTCAAGTGAGCTGTACATGTATTTCTATCGGACATATAGCCCCAATATGACTATTGTCTTCTCTAGTGGTCTGTTGTCCCATGACTAAGAGCTCACCATGATTCAAAACATGAAGGGCAGCTGCATCCTAAAACTAGGAAGTAGTATTCTACTTTATACATCAACATTTCTTGGGAATATCATCAAAACTTAAAACAAAAGTTACTAAGTTTTGTGCACAGGCATGAAAAGTGTAGATATTCCCCATGCCTGCTCGTGTGGATGTCAAGCAATACAGTACATATTTGTATCTACTGTAATATCCATCAGTAAGGTGCAAAGTTCAGTATATCACTCTGGATTGTAAGCCATGGCTATCATGGATTTGGTACCATGGCAGCTAGGTAAATGTTATTGTAGATCCATGCA
Organism: Mopalia vespertina; assembly: GCA_030265115.1. Classification (NCBI taxonomy): domain Eukaryota; kingdom Metazoa; phylum Mollusca; class Polyplacophora; order Chitonida; family Mopaliidae; genus Mopalia; species Mopalia vespertina. The sequence continues at coordinate 8,416 of JAQQZZ010046490.1, read as the reverse complement.
AGTACACTAAATATAGATTTAGATACAATTTAAGTTATATATCTGTAATCCATGTAATCCGATATAGTGATTAAAATTGATTTTCTTGATTTGTTTCAGACTTGTTATGAACAGCTACAAACAGCCCGAGATGAGAAACATCAGTTGTTACTAGAACTGTCTAAACTATTACACACAGCTTTTGAGCTTCTACGAGGCAAACAATCCCTTCATTTCACAGCACTCACAACGATTAATAGGATTATAGACATATGTATTGTGCATAGGAATTACGAAATGGGCTCCCTCAGTTTAAGTACAGAGTATTTAGTTGAAAAGCCAGCGCAGCATGTGCCTTTGAGTAAACAGAAGTCAGACCCAGGCACTGGTGTGGCCTCACGGTTAGCATCACGTGCTGATGAGGCACCAACAACAACTACACAGGGTAAAACTAATGGACACAGAAAAAGTGTATCTCATATACTTGTAAGTGATTTATCAGATAATTCTTGTCATCCCACTGTGTTAGAGAGTGCGTGTACTCCACCTGTGTTAGAACCAGACCAAGAGGAGGAGATTTCAGCTCATAAAAATACTTTAGGTATGCCGATTAATAGAACTCCATTAGAAATTCTCACTTCTGGGGAACCTAGTCAGATATTAAGTGTTCTTCATAACTCGATTACAATGCATAAACGAATCATTGGAACTCGACAGAAATGTACACCCAGCACACGATGGCGCCCATGTACCTACCATTGCCTGCAGATTCTGAGTGCTCGAATACTGGCTGTGATGTGCCACGGCCCAAATGTTCAACATAAGATTGTTACCAACGGCCATATGAAAACCTTGGTGGATGCTTTAGATCCGAACCACGATCCGGTAAGTTTGCCAGTACATTCTCTGGTATTGTATCCGATGCAGATCTGCAGAGGTCATTCTGGTAACAGTTCTTTATTGCCATTTTTGGTTTATTTCACAATGTATTTACAATATATGTGTTTCCTGGCCCATGTCAGAAAAATTGTCAAATTAAATTTAGTTTGTGTGTTGTTCTTTACTCAAAGGAGGTAACCACACTCCAGGCCTGCCTGCACATTAAAATGGTTCTCAAAGTTTCTCCTAAATCTGAAGGACTAGATCATCATCAGTGTTGACTGTCAGACACTGGAAAGAAATGCATTATATACTCCTGGATAAAGTTAATACAAACAATAGTTACGTTGGAGCTACAGGTCTATACACTGATCACATTATATTGATAATTTCAATGACCGCTACATGTACATAAAATACTGCGCAACAATTATTGATGTTATACATTTTTATCTGATGCTGTTGTAAGTTTACGAGGACACTAGGCCGTTTAGTAGCCTATTAGCCTTGGGACTTTGGAAACACACTATAAAGTGGAATTTACAAATGTTATTATTTTTTAAAAATGATTATTGCAAACCTGAATATATAAATAATTCTTCCCCAGATTGTTGTGTATGGAAAAACTTTCATAGGCCATATATGCAATTATAAAATAGTAATTAGTAGGTTATAAAAACTTTTTCATTATCCCTCTACTTCATTATCTCTAATATCATCTTTACACCACACCAATTATTCATACTGATGGTTTATCCTGCTGCTTGTTGTATGGGATTTCTGTGTTCACTGAAGACTTGCAAGCAGTCAGTTGAGGAAGGTTGAATCAAATAAAGCAAAACCATTGGTTTTAATATTATTTGTACTAATTTAATACAGTGCTTTTATATTTTCTTCCTGACATGAATATTCATAAAGGGCAATTTAATTGCCTATCTACATGTACACTTTTCAGTTCCTAATGGCTTTTTGACTTTTCGCGGAAAGTTGGTTGGTGATTTTAGTGTCTACAGCCAGGGGCAGTTGGAGTCAAACTCCAGCTTTATAGCCACAGAGACAGCTAGGCGTTGAGCCATTCCCCATCTGTGCTCTCTGCCAAGAGACCATAGGCTAAAACAGCCCTGTGACAAATAAACAAATTACAGGGACCCTGCTTAATGGTCTACTGAATGAAGCTACTTTGAAATTTTGTTAATTTTGCATGCATGTATGAATTATACTGATGAGATAGACTTTTAATAGTGACTATAGCATTATGTTGTCTGTTGTAAAATGAATGCATGAATATATAAGGGAATTGGCAGCCAGTGCATCAATTCATGTTTATCAAAAACATTGTTCACTTTTGTTTTCCTATGTTTTCCTTTAACCATGTTAACATAATTTTTGTTATATTAAATTGTACTGTGGGTTTTCTTATATATTATTTGGAAATATTATAAATTTAATGAAAAACTGCTTTAAACATGAATCACATTCTCTAACCTATGATCTGTTTAATGTATTAACAATGGTCTTTGTTGGGTGACATTTAATTTGATTTAGTGGCTTTTCTATCATAATGATGCTCTATTTGATATCGTCAAATGATTTTGATCTTTAATAACCACAAACTGGATTCATAGTCTATAATGAAAGTGTTACCTGTTTTATTTCAGCACTTGTTGTGTTTGTTATTACAATCTTTGGCATGTGTGGCGCTAAACCCCAGTCATCACCAGGTGCTAGCCGAAGCAGATCTGGCAGACATGTTGATGCAGCTTCTCCTGCCATCTGATGAATGGTATTATACAAACCACAGCACAAAGTACGCCCGTTTTGTCAAGTATCATGCTGCTCGTATTCTCGTCTACATGGGGTTATTACATAAGCTAGGAGGGCGAGTGGACTTGTTTGACCGCAGACGTAAGTACATGTATTGAGCTTTTATCCTATGATAAAACACTTTAAAAACACTAGTGTGCAAATATATATCTGCCAATGACGATTCTAGATACTTACACATGTAACACAAAGCCTGTCAATTATAACAAACTCTAGAAAGCATTTATCGGTACCCAGTAAGTACTCGTCTTTTCTTTCATTTGTTAAATTAATATGAATTTATCATTGTTGCATTCGGCGTTTTGATTTAATCTGAAAATGTATACCGGTAAGCTTTCTTTAAAGTCAGCTGTTAGAGATATGATGAATAATTATAAAATGTAATTTGTGTACTTGTAGCTTTCATGGACACCACAACGAATTCTTTGTTACAAGTTCACTCGCCTGAGGACAGTTTCATAGAGTTGATGGCTCTGGGGAGATTGGTGACAAGAAATGGGAGTAACCATATAACCTCTGCTTCTCTAGAGGGTTTACTGGCTGAGGTTATTCAGGTACAATCCACCTCAAATTTCTACTGTTGTGATAAGCCAATTTACTGTACAAATAAGGTTTTATGAATCATGAGATTTCCTTAAACATTTATACTGGTCAATAAAATATATAATCTTGAATATTATATATCTAGTATCTGATGTCATGGTCTGTGAACACATCTATTGTCAACAGGACTGAGGTGTAATCAGTATATCAAGTCAAGTGTGTTTACTCACATTTTCTGGGCAAATAATCATAAACACTAGAATTATACCTTAAATTTATAATGGCAGTGTTCTTAAATCTGAATTCAGATGAAAATCCTAAGTTTCAAACACAGAAAAGAAAGATTTTTTTATCAAGCAGTGTAGCTGAGCCCCACACAATGATGTGTTAACTAATAGATCCATGCTACCCCCTGGCCTCGGAAATATTGTGATTCCACAGATCTTTTTGTACTTGTGAAATTGCTTGTTGACTATAGATAAAAATAATATCAAACTCTCAATCATTGCTTTTTATATGGACTTTACAAAAATTTGAAATACTGACATAGTTTGAACTTTATTGGGGCTCAAGTTCCTGTCCCTTATATACCTTATATACATCATTCTATTTCTTCAGCTTATGAACATGAGTACATTATTTTTTTTATTCTATCTTCATACATCTAAAGTATTTATTTAAAAAAAAACTCAAATTGTGTAAATTGATTAGCACATTAATGACCCTTTATTTGATTACACAGGAAGCCATTGATGAAGATAGAAACAGTATTCATGGAGCATTGCTATCAGTATCACCCTCTGATTGTCATGGAAACCAAAGTTTAGCACCACCTTCTCCTGATGGAGGAAGAAGAAAAAGACAAACTAGCGTGTCTCCGTTTGTCTCACCTGCCTGTTCAATGGAGTTTTTAAATGATTTGGATTATAAACCGTTCCGTGAATTTGTGTTTAGTGCTTTACCTATTGTCGTCCATCCAATCATTGTGCTACGTGTCATAGCCCATAAACTTTTTGGCAATATGATTCGCAGGAAAACAAAACTGTCGAAAACTCGACTTCAGCCGCCTAAAATCTTGACGTCAGATTTCTGTCCACCGCTTCAATTTTCTGATGAATCAGATGAAGAATTACCCAAAGAGCCTTTATCTAAGAGACGTAAAGCCTGCAATCTCCATGTGACTATCTCTAATCCTGTTAAAGAGACTGTGTGTCCAGCTAAGTCAGGCTCTGAGAAAGAGATTACACGATATAACTCCACCAAAGGGAAAAATGGCACAACTAAAATGGCTCTACGTGCAATAGGGGAGAGCCTGGTCACACCTTTAGAGTTTAATATTGGACAGACCTGCTCTTCTGAAAGCCCCACGACAAACACTGGTGCTACTACAGTCAATGCTGAAACCTCCCTTAAGAGTTCCAGTTCTAAAAAGTTATTCCGATGGCCAAGTAAAAAACGTTTATCAAAATCTCATATAAATGTATCTAGTGGTCATCGTGACAGCATTGTCAGTCAGAACAGTCAGGTGAGCCAAAAAGATTCCAGTTCATCGTCAACCCCAGATGTGGATGTCATCGCCTTTCAAAGAGAGCTTATTAATTTACCTACATTTGTAATGGACACACCTAATGCAGACATTTCTCCAGTATTCTCTCGCTCAAGTTCTGTGCCTGACAAGTTGGCCAGTAGCGGTGCTCAATCGTCTACAGAGAGTCATGAATTGGTGCTAGATGCGATAACAACAAAATGTGATTCCTCCCCACCTAGTGCTTTCATTTCCCACAGTGAGTTGGTGGGGAGTTTACCAAAGTCAGGGTCAGTTGTAACAATCACAACCACTGATGTTGATAGCCCCTCATTACCCATTGCTCAAATAGACAGCGATTCTGCTGACGAGAAACTAACAAATATCTTGGTTCATTTTGAGGCTCCTGCATCCCCTGTAGGTTCAAGTCCCAGCCAGAGCCCTAATCATGTCTTTGAATTCCCCAGTCCCACCTCAGGAAGTTTTAACATAAACCAGCTTTATCCTGGCCGTGATCATTCACACGGTGCCAGTATAAGTGCTCAAGTCACTAGCTCAATGGCCACATCATCTCGCCCTAATCAACTCGTCCCATCCCACCCTGCAATCATACCCTCCGTAGCTTCATCCCCAAGTGGCTCAGACAAATCACCCCAATCCACCACCCTTTACACCCAGAAGTCTACGCCTGTATCCAGCCCGACAGGTGACATTCCTCTCCACCATAAGGGTATCATTAAGGTGATGGAGACCTGGATCAGTATGTGTAAATCAGACTTGGAGTGTTGTTCCCTGATCACACATGAGATGAAGGACTTCCTTAATAAACTCTCAGTGCTTGGACATGAATATAAAGCTTGGTGTCACAAAGTCAGTGGATTACTACAGTTGGAGGTCAGTGAGCAAATATTCTCTTTCATTCTCCTAATAGCATACACGTAAACTTAGTTATTTCTGCTTGTGTATTGTTTGTTAGTGATGCAGTAGACTATCTCACAATAGTTGTACCAACTATCAATACGCTGTTTCAATAGTTGATCTCTATCAAGATGTCTTGTGACAATGTATACCCTTTTTTGGTGAAAGATTATTTCCGTAATACATTCAAATGAACCATTTAAATACCATGGATGATGTACACAAAGTTACAATGTAGTTAGAAAAGGTATAAATGAACTGTTTCTATGTTATTGGAACATACATGTACCAACATAATACTCCAGTAAGTCAATATGGACATGACATACATGAACATGTAGGCTAAGCTAAAACAACAACAACACGGATTTTATAACAATCATTTCTGATTAAAACCAGAGTATTATCAGGTTAATTTTCTGCTCATAAATGTACTGATATTGTGTACATTGCCTGAATAAAGTTATAAATGGAACAAGGTATGGTGCACATTATGAAAGTTTTGAAAATCTTTGCGACATTTTTCAGTCATTATACTGCCTTTGAACACACTTGCTGGCTATAGATTGATGACTACAAGTCCTTTTTGATCTAGAATGATTTAATAACTAGTCTAAAACAAATACAACTGCCTATCATTGTGGTCATTGAGGGGAGATAACTGAACCAAACTTCTTTCCCTTTGCTTGCAGGACCCAGTAGATGGAAGTAAAACCAGTGAGTCTGTGGATCGGGCTGATAATGTTCACACTCAGTACAGAAAGGTAAGTCCATGGGTCGGTTCTACCTGTATATATTGCAACTGATGAAGAGTTTGGTCAGAGTATCTTTTCATGCTTATAAACTGTCCAGATGTGTGTCGCATACACTGACAGGGAATTTTCAGACATCGATTTTCTGTAAAATCACATGATATGTGAGCTAGAAAACAAAGTTACCTGTATTAGTCTTCGCTATCAAATATTGTGTTATGCAAAAACTGTGGTCAGGGGTTTGGCTGGAAATCAAAAGTATGGTGTCCAAAATGGTAAATTTTTACAATTTCCCTATCTCCTGCATGTTAAAGTTTCTTAAAACAGGGGGTCCAAATGAGGCGATTGTTCAATTCAGGGTGTCCAAAGAACAGGTGGACACCCCCCTGCCTATGTCCTTGGCAGGGCAGATACATAAACTGGTGTATTACAGTAGTTACCTGGCTGTATGAGAAAGAGCCTCTGTCACGTATCAGGTATCTTGTAATACTCCCTCATATACTCCGCATACTTATCATTCTTCTCCAAAAAAAATTATTGCCAGGAAAGAACTAGGATTTGGTATATATTATTCAAGGTTTATTGAATGGCAATTGATAAATCAATTTTCAGTCTTTCTAGTGAAGTTAGGACCATCTGCTATCGCTGGCACAGGCATGTGCATAGAATTAGAAAGTAATCCTTTTCAGTTTTACAAGGCTATGGGACTTTTTAAGTACCTCAACTACATGTAGCATCAACTTGAAAACATGAATGATGAGGGCAAAACCAGAACACTTTTTCTAATTCTGGCTTTTTATTTTTATTATTTCGAAAATAAGTAGTCTGTCTTATGTAAAAGTGAGGCATAATTTGCAATTTATCAAACATAAATATTTAACCATATCTAGGATTAGAAAACACATACCACTTTATAAGTCGAAAATATACTATCGAATTTGCCTTGTAAAATCAGGTATAAAATCTAATTCTATGGATATAATGAAGTTGATGCGGCATACCATTACTTATTTGTACAGTGAATAAAACTTTGACAAGTTCTCCACATAGGCTTAATTATATGACAAGTAATACTACATTTTAAAACGATGCTCCTTTCTGCAGTAGAATGCATATAGGTAAAACAGGCATCATTTCTTGTGTTGAATTATGCTCTCTAATTTTCTAATCCAAATCGAGCTATATCCATTTTATGATTGGATCTTAAACATTGGGTCATGCTTAAACTACAGTCAAATTCATCCACGAGGCCATGTATTGCTACTTTAATCACTAAACAGAAGAGCTCCACAAATATTGACGGATCAAATATCTTTCTTGTCACACTAGGGGCCTATGTCACAAGACCTACACAGTCAACTGTTTATAGTAGGCCTACCTTTGACAGTTTACACATGTGGTTACTCACTTTATACTCAGCGACAGTGTGCAACCATTGGTGCATCAAATAGCCATTCTAGCTAGAGTTTTAAACTGCAAATCTACAATCCCATAGAGCAAAAACGTATTGCATTCTGCAAGATTTTCAAATCAATTTAAATTCACAATGCTGTAATGTTTTATTAACCCATAACACACAAGAGTGTAAGTCGCGTGCCGTCATGAACAGGGTTGGCCATGCCCAAAATGTCGGCTAGGTAGGAGGTCATAGGTAGGTACACATGTATATATTTGTAACCCTCAGGTGATGTTGTAAAATGAAGAAAATGAAGTCAATGCCATATTTAATTATGTTTAATGGTAACCTTTGAAGGTATATAGGGTTTATTGCAGCCAGGAGCATCGCTTTAAGAATGTTTAATGGTAACCTTTCAAGGTATATAGGGTTTATTGCAGCCAGGAGCATCGCTTTAAGTATTTTTAATGGTAACCTTTCAAGGTATATAGGGTTTATTGCAGCCAGGAGCATCGCTTTAAGTATGTTTAATGGTAACCTTTCAAGGTATATAGGGTTTATTGCAGCCAGGAGCATCGCTTTAAGTATGTTTAATGGTAA
>JAQQZZ010046479.1:0-10224 GCA_030265115.1 Mopalia vespertina | reverse complement strand
AATTAAGAAAGTGTTATCCCAAAATAACGAAAATACTGTTAATCTTCACTTTCTAAAAGACACAAAAAATATTCATGGCTCTCTGATTGACTGTCAATGCGACTTTCCCCCAAAATCACAAACTATGCGGTCAGTTTAAACGGTCCCTACCGCCCTAATGAGAACCAGGCTCTTATTTTACTCTTTAATTTAGACTTCATTCTCCATTTCTCACTGCCCGCGGCCTTGGCTTAGTGGTTAGCGTGTGCACTTACTGATCCTACTTCGATGTATAGTTCATTTTATTGGGTCCGTCTGCCGATCATCGGGTATATGAGTGAGTCACACAATGTTTTTCCGGTAATCGCGTGGGTTGTTTTTACGAACTTTCCTCTAGATTTTCCACCGTAATTAGGCAAGTATCAGAATGAAGTGGACAATCCGTTACCGTATAAGTGAAATACCCCTGTGTACGATTTTAAACTCCAAACAAACAAACATGCAAACCGTTTCTCGCGTGCCTGTACTTGTTGGGGTTACGTCATGTTCTGAAGTAAAGCACAAAGAATTTGCATGACAAATGCTAATGTTTTATTATGTTAAACGCACTGGGCTGAAGCGTACTGGCATAGATTTTATGGTCACGTGGTTCACTTAGATTCGGGTCCCAATGTGCTGAATCTGTTACGTTTTCACTTCGCAACTGGTCTACTATTTGGTGAAATACCAATGGAACCTGTATAATTTTATTAGTATTATATTTGGTCAAATATTAGCATTAATATATTATATATATTAATGTATTAGTGGATAGAAAAATTCATACAACTATGTTGATTATTTGAAATGAGGAATGTTGTACTTGATTCACGCAAAAATCAATTTATGGTTCGACTATATACATACATCCAGGGTAATGTAGGTCATTGCCTTTAGGGGGTGATAGATATCTTTCTTTCAGTTGGGGAGGTGCCTCCACAAAAACGTGGCTTATATCTAAATAATTAACGCTTAATAAAGCACAAGTTATCTATGCACAGGACGAACCTAAATTTTAAAATGTAGGCGATACCTATTACTATCAACGAGATTGCAAAAAAGTATATAAAAAAGCCAATTAGTTGAGGTTGACAGGGGAGATTACACACATTAAATATTTATCAAGTCTCAGAGAGAATAATGCTTACTGCCATATATCGATGATAGCTAGCGTGAAGGGAAGAGATTTGGATTTCACACGACACAAGTTAACCCGGAAAGGCGGGCTGTTAGTTAGATCCCCTTTGTTAGGTAGGCATTGGATGGCGTTATCCAAACTGACGTAACTTTATTGTAACGTAACACATATTATTGATGTAGCAACATCATAAAAATAAAATAAAATATTATTGAGCACAGAATGGATCCTACACCTAATTGGCATTTTACGGATTCGCTCATTTTTAATTTCTCTATTTGTTTTTTTAATAAATTCTTAAAACATCACATGGGTATATCAGAACACACATAATGTTTCTTTAATCTTCGGCTAACGTTAATTGTATAGTCACTGGAGTGGCTAAAGTCCCTCAACTTGAAAACATACACTTCCATTTAATTGAATAAGTAATAAACGCTCGACCTCGCTTAAAAAAAAACAATATTTCCTAATGACTAAAGTAGGGAACACGGCCTTCAATCCTCGATATTTTCAACATAATACCTGGGTCAGAATTAAGTTTGGGTCAGAGCCAATTATTACATCCAGTTAAATCAGTAGTATGAGGGTCTCATTACACGTACAATGGATACTGGGAATGCATTTGTCGAGCTTGTCTGAGGATAATTGATGGATCGTTTTGTGGTGTCAGTGACCGTATAACAATATAATATTGATCAGTTGTCTCGCATTATGCTTTATACTGTTCTGGGCAAACCAGATCAATAGCGTTTCTCAGTGTTATTTGCAGAGATTAAAGTTGCCGTAACGACAAACTTTGATTGACTGAAAGTACGTGCATCCAAAGTTTTTTTTTGCAAAAAAGTTGTCTTGTTATTCCTCTGTAAAACAGATTCGTCTCATTCATTTAAATAATACAACGCATGATGAGTTCAAGTCCGTCTATCTCGAGAAGGAAATCCAGCTACTACTACGGAAGACAGATGCCTTTTCTCCTATACGCCTGTCTATCATCACATCTAGTATGCATCGCGAACATGAGTTAACAAAAGCCATTGACACCAGTTGACAAATTATTTATTCACAACAACACCAGACATCACATGTGTGAAATATTCATGGGTTTTAGTCGATGGGAATGCTTATTATCATGAAACAGCAAACGTACAAATGTAGGACACAATATTACATGTACGTGACCTTCATTAGTTAATATTGCCAGTGGCCATGCGTTAATTGTTAGCTTAAAAGGACAACGAATCCTAGTTTTATGTACCAAATACGAGTTTAGTCCGCCTGTCAACCTTAGGTTCGATGAGTGAGTCCTACGATGTGGCACTGGCAATCATGGGAGTGGCTTTTACGAGGATTTCTGGCGGTTTTGCACCGAACTTAAACAAGCAAAAGTGTGAAATGGATAATGCGTGGACATCAAAGTAAAATACCTTTGGATGCCTCGTTATACCCGAATCAATCAATCAAACAAACGCAAAATAACCAATCTCTATAAACACATACTTCTAGCGGGTTACTGTGTAACAGGAGTATGGGAAGACCATGTGAGATACGAAATGCCGAAAGCTTGTAATATGCGGCGGATTGTTATATTGTGTAACAGCAGTATGGATAGACATGAATATGTGATACGAAAATTAAGACTCGTAATATAACACATAACACTTTGTGATAATGCAATTATACCTTTGTTCCAGAACGGATCTATTGCAGCAAACAAATCCTACACTTTATTTACGCAGTTGCTCTTTTGTAGAGAACGACGGGAGAGAATTTGACGCTCACCCAACAGTAGATAAATCGGTCTTCCATTAGCACCTCATCGACATCATGGGATTCTTGATCTGACCTGCCAGTTATCCAAACGTGCTGGACTCCTTAGTGCTGGGTTGTTTCAAGTAAACTAGTGGATTGTACAGTATCAAAATCTCCTATTTATCAATACAAATCAATGCCATATCGAACTAATTAAGGTTCTTAAAAGTCTGCCTAAGTCAATTGAATAAAACAAAGAGTCAATGTGTTGGAGACCTACTATCTCGATAAGGCAATCTCATTACTACAACACAAAGAGGTGAATTTCTACAACCTGAAGACAGAGGTGAGACTTGTTCTCTCATACGACTGTGTATCAGACAATCAAACATACACAGCACACATAAGTTAACCAAAGGCATTATATCAGTGGACAAATTATTGAATAGCGTCAATAAACGCTTTATTAATATGTATAAAAACATACGTGTGGCGGATAGTCCTACTGTGTTACAGCAGTATGTAGACATGAATATGTGATAGGAAATTAGAGCTCGTATAATATAACACATAACGAACGCTTTGTGATAATGAAATAATGCTCTTTGTTCAAACACGGCGTTGCCCCAGAAAATAGGCCGTATACTTCATTTACACAACGACGCTTTTGTAGAGAACGATGGGAGAGAATGTGACGCTCTCCCTGGGGTTGTTAAATCGGTCTGCCATTAGCACCTCATCCAGATCATCGGATTCCTGATCCGACCGGCCATTCTCCTCCAAATGTGATTGACTCCTTACTACTGGATTGTTACAACTAAAAAGTGACATATAAGCGTCTAATGGGAAAATCTCCCATTTAAAAATCAATCCCATACGGAACTAATCGAGGCTCTGAAAAAGTAGCAAACGCACAACTGTACTTTCCTGATTGACTGTCTGCTCTGCTCAAATAGAATATTTGTACATTATTTTAGACACAGCGCAGACATGCGATAAAGCTCACAGCCAATTGGAGGAGCGTTAGAATCGCAGAAGGGGATAGCTATCACGAGCGTTGTGGCGATCTGGAGAGCTTTCAGCAGACAAGGCAACGAAAAGATGTGCTAAACATGTAAATCAGCTACGTAATTAGAAAAATACCTTAACTGAAAAAAAAACATTTTCCAAAATTGGAATTATCGAAAGGGTTTTCTCTTATTTGAAGATGCGATTGATTGATTGTTGTTTTACGCCGTGCTTTAGTGTATTTAACTAATTTGACAGCGGTGTGTTTTAACAATATTTGACCCGCCAAAACCATAAAATGTTAGGAGTTTTGAGGTTGTTGAAAAGTGGATCTTTCTCAAGTGCTACGTAATGACAGTATTGTGACTTTTCAAGCAAGCTGCCCTTTACCAGATGACAAGGATTAGATTAAATACTCACAGTACATGCAAGTTACTTCTCCACGTGTGACTTGCTTCAATTTTTTTTACCAATGCGCTGGCCGAGACGCCTTTTCCATGTATGTGCGCAAATGCTAATTCTCCGGGAAGGAAAGTCATTGAAGATTGGACCTAAGATGCGTCAGGTCAGTCGACAAGACACTATGATTGAAGATAAAGTTAGCCAAGGCTTTCTCTAATATGACTTATATTCGTTCATTATTTTATACGAACTGAAAGCTCGTAATAAAACAAATAGCACTTTGTGATAACGAAACTCTGTTTTTTGTTCAAATACGGCTGTTGCGCAGACAATCGGCCGTATATTTATGTGTTCACAATGAGTGTTTTCTGGATAACCATGGAGAAAATTTACGCTCTCCCACGAGTACATAAAGCGTTCTACCGTTAGCACCTCACCGAGTTCATTGGATTCTTGTTTCGACGGGCCATTCTCAACCAAATGTGATTGGCTCCTTACTGCTGGATTGTTACAAGTACACTCTCGACATAAAAGGGAAAATCTCCCTTTGACAAATCAATCCCATACCGAACTAATCCAGGCTCTGAAATAGTGTCCAAGTATCAAACGCACATCTGTTCTTTCCTGGTTAAATGTCCGTCCTGTCCAAAGAGAATAGTCTTGTATACTTAAGACACATCCCAGACATTCGATAATTGGGGATACTTTGGTCTCGCAGACAGTGCTATCTATCTGCAGTGTAAGGTATCACGGTGTTAGCTAGATATCAATGTGTCAGACATGTAAATAAGTTACGTGATTTGAAAACTACATTTTCAGACATTAAACTGGAGTTATTGAGCAAAGGTTTACCGTTATCTAGAGAACATGTTGATTCAATTCAGAGCCGAAATTGGAGTTACCAGATGAGATTTCCGTTATATGGAGAACCTGTTGATTAAATTTGAAAACTAAAAGTACATACAGCCGATTAAATTTCTTTTCTACGTTGATTTTTTTTTTACTATAAATTGGAACATGAATGAATACATTTTAATTTTTTATTTATCTTATACGCCTGTCTTTCATAAAATCAAATATGTACCGTGACCAGAAGTTTAATAAACACATAGATATGTACACCAGTTGACAAATTATTAATTGGTGACAGCATGCGTTACACCGAAACAAACTACATGGAGTCTAAGCAAACACAATATGTCATCGAATCTGCTGATGTAGTAACACGGTCGCAAATGCCCTTCTTAATATCCACTTTCCGTGTTGTCGTTAAGTGTTAATTTTGATGTACAGCTCAATCCGTCGACATATAAGTAATACACCGTCCGGTTTTAAAAATTATTATAAAAAAGCAGTATCTATTAAAACATACGTCTGACGGATTGTCCTACAGCGTAACTGGAGTATGGGTAGACAGTGATACGAAATAAAAAGCTCGTTTTAGTACACATCGCACTTTGTGATAACGAAATTATGCTCTTATTTCAAGAACGGTTTTGCATTAGCACCTCACCGAGATCATCGGATTTCTGATTCGACCAGCCATTCTCATCCAAATGTTATTAACTATTTACTACTGGATTGTTACAAGTTATCTAGTGTCAGATATTCGCCTAATGGGAAAATCTCCCATTTACAAATCAATGCCATACCGAACTAATCGAGGCTCTGGAAAACTGGGATACGCACAACTGTACTTTACTGATTAACTATTCGCTATGTCCAAAGATAATGTTTGTACATAATTTTAGACACATCGCAGACAGCCGTTAAAGCTCACAGCCAATTGGAAGCGCTTTGGAATAGCAGATAAATATAGCTACCAGCAGTGTCGCGGAGATCTGGAGAAACAGCGAAAAAATGTGCTAGACATGTAAATCAGCTACGTGATTTGAAAAACACATTTTTAGAGACGAAATGGAGTTATCGGAAAGGTTTTCCGTTATCTGGAGAACCTGTTGATTAAATTGAAGGCTTGCAGTACATGTAGTCGATTAAAGTGTCTTGTCCACGTTCATCTTTCCTAATTTTGTTATCAACTGGAACATAAATTATCATAAATTTAACAGCAATGTGTTTTTTTATCATCATTTTTAATTCAATTATCTGTTCTGTAGTCAGAAGAAATATCATAATACTTAAGTCCATAATTATACAGAAGAAGAAAAAAGGTTGTGATCATATATATTGTTTCAATGAAATAATCATTACAATGATTGTCTCCAAATTCTCACATATTTTGAAGACATCACTCCATCACTATGTACAATGGCATCAAGTGTAGAACAATTGCAGCAGCTGGAGCGATTGCTAAATCTATAGATCGTTTTAATGACAATCTAATCAATTGAGAGGACGTTATTAACTGTGAACAGAATGATTGCATTGCAGTCACGGCGATAACATAACAGCAAGATGAAGACATTGCTGGGTGTCACCCGTAAGCTGTCGAGAGTTTTCTTTCCAAAAATACACTACAGGTGAACACAATACACATATTCACAATAAGCACTTAACAGACACCTTTTTCAGATTCCGAGAAAAATTTGAACTTCATAAGTAATATGTTAGCCCGTATACAAAGTTTTCTTTTTTGGCTCCTAATGGGGCATGCAAGTATTGTTCTCAACTAGTTGACCTCCAGGTACCTCGTTCAAACTACGCTGCTCTTCTTTTGAATACCTATCTTTCAGAACCGTGTTCTTTACTACTGTTGTGTGCAGCTGTAGGAGTGAAAGGGAGAAAAAGCATCTTTTAACCTTCCACATGTGCGGAAACTATGAATATTTTATAAGGTACCCGGAAGTGGAGAAATAACGTGAAATATTGCAGATCACATGACATGACTAACAGGCCCTATGTCGGCATTATTCGACTGGTCATTTAAAATAGTATGACCTGAATAAGTATAAGCGTTTACATAACTCAGTGCGATATGCCCAGGGTTTGATGTTTGGCCGCGTAATCCGAGCTCCGTTGGTATTGGGGATTATTGGGTTTTGCTTGTAGAGTCACACATGCGCTGGTTTATCTACTTCACTAATTCACGCAGACGCTAACCCTCTGGGAAGGAAAGTCATTAAAGAATGGACCAGTGACGAGCCAAATCAGTTGACAAGGCTTCATAAATGAACCTGAAAACCAGGGAATCAATTTTATAATCAACTATGGTTTATGCATGAGCCGATGCTGTTCAGTATGTGTAATATTCGGCTAGATAACTCCCGTCATATTATAGTAAATTTTAATTTTTTTTTTAATTTGATATCCCTTTGCATATATAAAAAAAAATCCGTGTAACCCATCCGGGAAATAATATTTAAGTTATTTTCAAAACTCGAAAAAAAAGGAACGTACATGCATGTACCTTATATGTATCTGCCATTTTCTATTTGCAATGTATTGTTTATTGCGAAAACTTGTAAAGAATAACAACGATTTACTGATGGTCTTCGTCGACTATAGTCTGTCGACCATCAGGTATATGAGTGAGTCACATGATGTTGCTCCGGCAATCTCGGTGGTGGTTTTTACGAGTTTTCCTCTCTGTTTTCCACCATAACTAGGCAAGGAGCAGTATGAAGTGGACAATCCGTCGTCATATGAGTGAAATACCGTTGAGTACGACGTTAAACAAACAACAAACAATCGATGACTATAGGTGTGCTTGATCGAGTCCCCTGAATGTTACAACACATGTGTTCTTAAGCCCATGCCGGGACTCAGTCGGTGATTTATTGGACTGCTGAATACACTGCACTTTCATCCGGTCCGATATCGACTTAAGACCCAAAATATATATAAACAGCTGAATTTTAGTTGTCTGGATTGCAGCCAATACAGACGCATTAGTTGTTTTATACGCTTGATAACAATTAGGAAAACTAAAATTAAAAAGAATAGAAAACGTATACATGCAAAAATACAGATAAGTAAAAGGGAAATAATCAATAATTTATGGGAAAACATAAACATAAATAAAATACATGTGTAATATTACTTTATGAATTTAAAACATATTAATTTATTATAAAAATCACCAATTTAAACCGCAGAGTGCTAACTGCATTACCTATTTTCATCGCAGACAGAGTATAAAAGCGGGAAAATGCGAAAGAATAATTTTTTTCTGTTGAGACTTAACATGTTAATCTAATTGACCGTGATCTGTGTTTGCTTTCATTATTCGTTGGTTTATAACAGTTTCTTATACATGTCGGAACATGGGTTAACCTCAAACATGTGAGCCGCACGTCAAAGGCGAATCAGCAGTCCGCCATGCTATCCACAAAGCCACGGTACAAAAGTTATGTTTTCAAGTTACGGAGATGCTCACATTGTTACTTCCCAGTTTTCATTCGATCCCCGGGGTAGACGTCATGCATTCTCCCTCTACATCTCGCTCACTCCCCCGTTCTGGAGGCCAGCCCAGTCTCGACCACCCTCGGTTAAAAGCCAACAGAACATATATTTATATTAGTATATGAGCTGTTTTAGACCAGCAGTTGGTTAGTTTAAACAGATTCTAGTTTAAAAAAAATGACAGGCTGAGGCACGTCCTGGAATCGAACCCACAACCCTCAGAGTGAGACAACACATCTCCAACCGAAAATGCTTGCCACCTAAGCCACTCAGCCAATAGGCATGTACTGCTGCAGATTTGAGGCATCCGATTCAATTCCCGGACGAGTCTTTTAACTTGAATCTGTTCGAATTAAGAAAGTGCAATACCAAAATAACGAATATATGGTAATCATCGACTTTCTAATGGACACACAAAAATAATACAAGGATAGCTGTATATCAACGTATAAACCGTTGAGGTATAATTAACCTTTGGTATGGTAGTTGAAATATGATGTGCTGTGCTGTGCAGCGAAAGCTGTATCTAATTATACGAATTCCCGAATAATTGGACAATCAAGCATAGAAATGTCTGCATTTTACGTGTAAAATGTTCTAATTGTGAAATATGTTGTGAATACAGCTTCAACTTGTCTGAAAATGCTGTATACAATGAAATGTGAAAATCCGCGATGGTTAATTATATAAAGGGAAACTGTCGGGTGGTTGGGGAAGCACCATAGAAGCCTTTACATGGCTGACGCCGACGCTGAAGCCGACGCCAGGGGTATGACCTAAGCTCACCTTACTTCGTACAGGCGAGCTAAAAAAAAATGAGGAGAAAAAATGTGCTTGCATCCTCCTGGATTAGAACCCGGGACCCATAGGTTACAGGCCCAACATAGTATACTGGTACTGACGTTGGAGCATCAATCAGTTACTTCAACAGAGTAATAGGAGACATGTCAATATTAGATGAATGAAAATATTGATTTTCGAGGTTAACAGTATTTCTCTTGCTTGAGGCTTCCATACAGTACAATATGGCAAGTCGCTGTTGAGTTCGGCTGTCGCGCCCCCAGTGCCTAGCCACTGTCATCTGTCATACTAATGTGCATGACGTAGAGTAGGCTCAGTCTAACAATGCGTTTATGTCGGATAATGAGTCACCCAACGCTCCCTCCACTTCTACCGGTTCACCAGCATTTGTATTTGGTCCAGTTAATCGCATTTTATTGAAACATAGCACTGTATTAAGGCAACAGTTAGCTATATTTGGATTTTGATGGAAAGCTATTTAAATTTAGGATTACATTGAATGGCAGGTAAGCGATTTGAAATTTTGTACTTTTCTCGTTGGCATGGTTGTCGGCTCATGTTTGATTTTGAATTTTGTTTGTTTGATTAGAATTTAACGTCGTGCTTAAGGGTATTTCATTTATATGAGGACGGATTGACCACTTAGCACGGTTCCCATGCTGTTTGCTGTACTCGCGCTAAAATGTAGATGCCCATCGTGGCTTACAAATACACTGTGTATCTTCCTTATATCCCTGAGTTCC
>JAQQZZ010046468.1:0-10224 GCA_030265115.1 Mopalia vespertina | reverse complement strand
ACAGTAATGGTGCGGGTTTATCCCAAAGTTCCCAGTCTGCGTTAAAAAGCTAGATGGCACTTGACGGTTACAAAATGTGTTGAGTGCTGTAGACCATATCTCAGAACACCCCTTATCTCCGCTACTTCGCAGTTTTTAGTTTACTTCTAAACATTAAATCCACTGACCAGGCCAGCGTAACGCACAGCGCGCACATAGCACGGTATCACCTGTGCCACACTGTATTTGCTTATGTAGAATTGACATATGTTTTATGGTCCATCTGATATTAGTGTAGTCATATATAATCATGCTGTTATAAAATCCCCAGTGTCTTGGATGCACATCGTGTGGATGATTTTCAAATATCCCTGTTGAGCTGAACATCAGATTGTCATATGTGTTCGGAAACCTATCGTTTTGATACTTTTCTCAATTCTGAAACGTTAGCTCTGTTCTTTATACAGGAACAATCTTGCCCGGATAAGACAAGCTTGTTGGGCTTCTCTGTATTAAATTGAAAATGATTGTCGGAGTGACGGATAAAACTGGGCTTTGCTCGATTATATTTGTCAAAAATAAAACATGTGTCGACATAAAAGCGGATATCCCGGCGTTACAAATGTGAAATACCTTTGAGTACGACGTTAAACCACAAGCAGGTAAACAAGACAAATCAAGCCGTTCAATGCTATACGGCCGAGTATCAGCACATAACCGATTGGCCGCCCGATGCGCAAGTTCAGTTGAGCAATATTTCGTGGTACTGGATTAGTAATACTGGAGAGATATGTGGTGGATTAACAGTAAGCAGTTGTGACCAAGCTAATCCACCTGAGTATTCCTCGGCGGAGTATGCGCTAACGGACTGTAGGGACACATTTACTGCATGGCAAGCATTTGTGTTGGCCTGGAATCCATTAGTACATTGATCAAACATTTATCATTACTAAAAAGGTTTACATTGTAACCGGATTGAGCTATCTCTTTTTCTCTAGCGATGTCAATAGTTAAACCCTATATAACGAGCAGCTTGATGGCAGCAGGGTTAAGAGGAAATGTCTGAATCAATAATAAACAACCAGTTTGTAAATTAGGTTCACGATTAATTGATTAAATAAACATGTTTGCTTGACTACCTTACAGACGACATTAAACTGTATGCTAATTTATTAATGAATCTGTACTAGTCTACGTGTAAAGTCATTCCATACAATCTACTAACAATATATCCGAATGTTAATGCTTGTAGTGCAACAGAAATCATGGTAAATTATTCAGAAGTTCTATGGAACTACTGTGTGGTACTAAATACCTAGGCAAATATACTTGAACGAAACCGCGTCAATTTATTGATAAGTAGCACAGGTAGTAAAGAAAGAAGCAAAGCGAATAAATGAGTGGAAACTATGCAAATCGTTTCCAAAACATTCTAATTCAAAGTTTTGCTTAATACCCCATCCGATAATGAATTGACAGAAAATGTCATGAACATGCCCGGCCCTTTTTTACATGTTCGATTTCCCGCTCCAAACTGAATGACGAGCCTACTCGGCCAGAGCTCACGTTAACCTGTTAACACGAAGTTGTTTCAGTCTAATGAACATTTTATACATAATATCCAAACATTTTCGATTGAATCTATATTTCCCTTACAGAAAAATCCTGTCGGATTTTTCTGTGGGATCCTATAGGATGTTTCTATGCCCTTTTCAAAATCCTATAGGATTAAATAATAATCCTATAGGTTGTCCAAAGATTTTTCTGTAAGGGGTTAACGCACAGTTAGGCAGGAATTTTTAAATTCGCCCTAGTAATTAAATTTTCGACAAAGTGATTTTCCAGGTTCCAAAACGATTAAATGTTATTCCTAGATGTCTGTGCTTATTACATTGTTCCATATTTTCTTCGATAAATTTGAAACTAAATTCAAATGGTGTCAGATTTCAGAAGCACAGATTGGATTTACTTTTAGACAAGGCGAAACCTAATGCATTTAGATCTTGCAAGTCTTCGGATATTATACATAGACATGTATCGTCCGCAAAAATCTTATATAATGTATTAAATAAAGAGGAAGGCAGAGTAGTGTTTGTCCAATATTTATTTGAGCCATTTAGATCGACATGGCTTCGACATGATAAATAACTGTTTAATAAATGAATTAATGTTCCTGCTATGCCAAATAATTAAAGTTTTGAGAACTGAACCAGATGCTATAAACGACCAAACACCTTCGATATGTCAAAAGCGAAAAAAATATATATTTACCCCTCATCCTATGCTTTGGCTTAAACTCATACGGCCAAATTGATGGATGGAGAAATGAAAAAATATGTTTCAAGATAATTGTTTTAAAAAATTAACTCGGACAACTTAGCACATAAATTGATCTGTAGTTGTAAGGTATGGCCGGATCACCAGATTTGTAAACAAGAGTAACATGATCACTTTCCAGCTAAACACAATGAATTTGTATTTATATAATGGTTACAGAAACAGAAACTTCGTACAATAAGTTTGAGATAATACCGGTCCAACATATTTGCTGGTATCGATTACCTATAGACTGAACAACAAATCAACACTTTAGAATCTCCATAAAAAGATTGTCCTACAAACATCACGGAACTGACAAAGAATGTTACAACAAGGTTTCTTTATGAGGAGTCCGCTTTCACTACTTCTACAAAGCGCTGTAAAGCCCATTGATTGGTGCGCTTTTCAGAAATTCTATCCGGCCAAAACAATTCTTGATGAACTCATAACATTCCTCCGACTGTTTCGGATAGAAATCTATATGCCACAATGACAGATAATAAAATAACAACCTCATGAGCAAAATTACTAATTTCTGTAAATCTTTTCCCCCCAGAACTCTGACAGCTTGTCCTTCAAAACTCAACTACAGCAATCCAATAATGTTATTCAACCTTCAAGTTGGCATTACGAAGGCGATCGTCTGACCAAAATAATTTTTTGCCGTTTACGGAACTGGTGTTGTTCACTGATGGAGGATATCTTTTACGACTTAATGTCAGACTCGTCAAGATGCAATTTCGGTTCACAGCACAGAACAGCTGTCATTATTTATGTAACTACTCATTGTGCTCTACGCAACGTCAACTACTTTGAAATGAAATCAATGTAAGTTAATATTTAGATTTTCTAAGCACTAGTACTGTACGTGTTGTATGGAAGTACAGAAATCTCAGTAGACGTCTGTCGATATAAATAAAGAAATGAGTTTAACAGTATGCAGATTTATTGCTGCTTCTTGGGAGATTATGATAGTTTGTGAACCATAAAGATCTTTACTGGCTTTATTCGGGGTAGCCACTGCGGGCATTTTTCTCCTTTTCGGTTTCTTTCGCTCTCTCAATCTCTCTTTTTATGTTTTTCTTCCTTAACCAAAACTCTTTATACTATTCATTATACTTCTGGAAATAACAGGAAGCAACGAACTGTTCGTGAAAGAAACATGTGTGCACGTGATAGACCTAATATGTTATAGCGATATTATAAAACAGTTAATGTTCGTTTTCTTTGTGCACGAGCTGCTTTGATCCACTACCAAGTGATTTATAATCCCGACTTAAGTAGATCAATGAATCAGTTGAACGCTTGCTAGGACTTTCTAAGCGGTAAAGTACCTACATGTGCACAGTTGTATAGTCGTGCTCCTTGGGTTTTTAGGATAAGATGATCTCACGCATATTCAACATATTTCTAAAAACATGCAGCCATAATCTTTATTTGCGACAAGGAAAACTATATCTGGCATATCAAGCACTTCATTTTTGTCATTGTGTCCGAGTTGCTGTTTGTTGTTGGGCCACTACGCCACCGATAGAATGCAGCCACCAAATCAATAAATACTTCAAGAATGTAACGTTGTAATTGACATTAGAGTCAATATAATAGCATTGGCTTCAACAGAACAGGGAAAAAGAAAGAGATAAAAAAAAAACCCAGTTTCCCAGGTATTCTCAACGCACCCGTCTGTGGATCTGTGATGAAAATGAAGAAAGTTAACATATTTCCGGCCTTCTGGATCTCAAAGACTTACCGAATTAAACATCGAAACAAGTGTCTGAACTAAAAGGACACACATAACTCTGTATTAAACTGTAAGTGGTAAATCAACCCGTGTGTAAACTAGTGTATGTCTTTCCGGTTCATTTGTTTCTATTTTTGATGTTCACTGCCAAGGGTGTGGTCTGATTGAAATTTATCTTTAAATAAAGATCCTCGGATAATAAAGTTTGACTATATGTTCACGCCACGGTATAGCTGAAATACCGCTGAATGTGGCGTAAAACACCAACCAATCAATCAATCGAATTTTAAAAATTGTACATTTGTGTTCAACTATGGACATGGCCATTTGAAGTCTCCTCCTGGTTTTTAAATTCACGCTTTTATGATTTTTTTTTGCTTTACTCTGCCAACAAAGCGAACCTTAACAAAAGCTACAAGAAGTAAATTCGTAAAATTGTGTTATTTATTACAACACAGCACTGAGCTCCGACAGCAGGCGCAATTGTTGAAGCGTTTTTAATTTAATGTAACCTCGCATGAGGTCAACACACCATAACATGAGGTAGACGTAAACTATTCACCAAATTGCCCGTTTAACACGCAATCTGTCTGATTACATTATTAGGTTAGGTTATTACGAGACATTCTCCTAATTGGATGGTTGATGAGGGCAGTAATATGCTAATTGCCGTCTGGACAACTGTTTGTGTACTTTAACAGTCATGCTACACTACAATTATTTATACATTTAAGAGATTCTACTATTATTTTCATTTCTATTTGTTCTATAAAAAAGTGAATTACTTAAAAAAGCGATATGTTATGTAATTGTCCTTCGCTGCACTACTTTGTTGATTTTCATTAAAATCTCATCTCGTCTGATGTGGTAGAGGTTAATGCTTGACTGTTTACATTTTATGAGTGATGTTGTTAGAGAATCTTAGACTCTATCACTCCAAAATACGAATGATTTCGGTAACTTTTTCTAAGTTCGCTTAACGATTTTCAACGAACTGACTAACAGGTCAACTATTAACATAAAAATATAATAAGAAGAATTAGTATCATTCACTGACTTAAGAACGAACAAATAAGACAGTTTTGTTTGACATAACGACATGTGCTATTCCACCATACACGTAGTAATGATTAATGTCACGTCTTCTGGTGTTATTTCAAGACAAGACTAATGTGATTGGCGTTTTTTTTTATAAGACCGGTATCCTACATTTCATTGACTAAGCATGAACCGATAATGAATACCATCGTAAAACACTGAGGGTAGAAATACGTTTGTTCAACTTTACAAAAAATCTTGACATTGCAATCGACTTGACCGCCTCTTTTCCAGTGGCGATAACATTATATTTATTTCAGACAACGGGCCAATTTGTTGATTGGAATATGGAAAAGAAATGCAGAAATCTTTGTATTTGATTGTGTTTTCAATCTAAGCAACCAGTCTGTAAATTGGGTACAAGGTTTTTTTAATTAAATAAACTTGTTTGCTTGATTACCTTAGAAACATCAACTGGCCAATCTACTGTGGAACACAAATGTCAAATAAATGATCCCCTCAAATCTATCTTGTTGACCAAAATAAAAAAAACATGACAGTTGAGCACTACAGCAATGTCTTAATTTAGACTCTTTGAGTGAAACGTTGCGGTCAAATTGCGATGATTTACTCCAGCGTTTCATCATAGTCTTTGGGGTGTCGTTAGAGAAGTAATTTCTCATGATCTACTCCAGCGTTGCATCACTGTCTTGGGATGTCATTAGAGAAGTCATTTGCCAAAACCTATTACTGTGTTTGACCACGGTCTATGCCAATCGTCATATGCCTTTGGGTATTAGTTAAATTATTTATTTAGTTTCTACGTTAATTAACTGGTGTTTCACGTCGTACTCAATGGTTTCCTGTATATGACATTTTTGCATCGTCGACTATTGTTGAAAAACCTGGAAGAAACCTCGTGAAAACCACCCACCCAATTCCAGTCAGAAGGGAACTTTACCATTATTGAATTGTTAGAAAAAGTCTAATGCTCTACCAATTAAAACAAGTAGGTCTTGGAGTTAAAACTATTGGATTCAAGTAACTATTAGTTATTAACACGCATGCGATTACGCGCTAATAACGATCTTAAAATTCAATTGCAACCATTTTTAAGTTTTTATTAATGTTATTATTTCAGGTTTCACTTTGCCGTGTACGTTATTTTACTTGATGTTATCGTCATAACAAAACAGCACGAATGAATTCGGTTGACGTCAACGATGGCTTATAATATTTTACTGATTTATGCCGTGACATTCGATTGATAGTCAGTATTAATTTAAGCTAAACGATGGCTTATAATATGTCACTTTAGCTTAAATTAATACTGACTATCAATCGAATGTCACGGCATAAATCACCCAGGAAAAATGAACAGTAAAGCGACAAGAGAAACGTCACGAAAAACATTTCTAAGTGTTACATAGTTTCGTGTCATCTCCAAGTTCACAGTAAATTTTTCCTCCACTGGAATACGTGATGATCTAACATGGTATCCCTTGATACACGGTACTACGTTTGTTTCGATTGGTAAGTGAGACAATGTGGTAGAGTGCTTGAAAGTGCATTCTCACAGTGCGATACATTCTCCTAATTAGCCAAATTTTCATTATTCAAATGTTTCGTTCATTTTTTACGACCAATAAGAAAACCACACATAAGGCGAATCTCCTTAAAGCGAAAATACAAACCTCAGGGTGTAATTCACAGAATCTTGTTATCTAAAGTTGGTAAACCAGCATTTGAAAAATTGTTTATTGTATGCTACGTTTTATTCCTGTTTAGACTAGTTCTGTTATGTAAATTGTAACAGGCAGGGGTGTTCGTTTGGTTCATATGTTAAATATCTGGATATTCGAGATCTCAATACACGTGTAAAGTAACGTTGAATTCCTGTCCAAAGATACTATTTGTCATACCAACGAATTAATAAGTTTACGAATTACTAAGACATTTCATTTAATGATAATAAAGGAAGCTGCAAGTGTACGCACTAGTCCGAAGATCAATTAGTCTTAAAGTTCGCTGGTTTCCTATCGATATAGGCCTATCAATCAATCATGAACTGGGTGTTATTTCTCCCTATTTGATGACACTTGTTTAACTAATCTTTTAACTCTTTATTTACAGTTTTACAATTCCATCTGGTGGTAGCGACTGCTTTAAGGTCAACGATTATTGTTTAGCTGGACTGGAAAACTAAGACATGGGAATTTGGTGTTCCGGAATCCTTACTTTTCTACTTCGTGTCAAATTTTAAGCATGGGTTATTCTTGCCTACATAATTCAACTGGTAGTAAGCAATCCCGTACCATTTCATGACCTGGTACTCGAGCTAGGAATTGTTTGTTTGTTTCTTTGATTGGGGTTTAACGTCGTACTCAAGGGTACTTCACTTACATGACGACGTATTGTCCACTTCACACTGCTTTATGGGGGTGGAAAACTGGGGAAGAAACCTAGTAAAAACCGCGATTGCCTGAGCCACACCGTGTGACTTACTCATATACCTGATGGTCGACGGACGGACTCGATCCCATGAAAGGTAAATCAAAGTAGGATTAGTAAGCGCACACGTTACCACTTAGTCACGAGTGCGGGCCCAGCTAGGAATTGGGCTGCTAGACTTATATCATCATGAACACTGGATAAAGCACCGTCCATTCCGTTGTTACGTCTAACTATTGTAACAAGAACTAGATTACATTATCGTTTCACTGCAAGATAAATTAGGAATACTGTGCATAGTGCATATGCATCTGTAAATGGTTATGAACTAGTGACCTTCGGCCTAGAGAAACTTTTGCCATACTAACTGAACTTTATATTGGAATGTCTCATTTGTCTAGTGTATAAGTTCACTTAGGAAACTGTCATCGATTCTAACATTGCATTATTATCTGAGCTAATGAACAAATGCTCCGATAATTTCAGCGATGGTTGAGGGTAAAAAGAGTGATGAACTGTCCGCGGCGAAAACAGCTGGGCACGTCGTAGACTTAATTCTTAACGATGTAATAAAACATTTAGTGTTAGCTTTCTTTGTACCTTAGCTGATTCGGTTAATTATAACTGGTGATTTACAATCCCAACCTCATACACATATCGCCATAATAACTCGATCGATGAATCAAGGGGACATTTATGAAGATATTATCAAAAGGAAAACACCAACATGTACACAGTGGTAGGGAAACACACATACATTCCCTCTCTCTCACCCGTCGTAATCAGTAAAGTTGTAAAGTTGCCAAACAGTTTTATTTATTAATAAGAAATTCCCTTGATACCTAAAGTCACTTTGTGTTGCGATCTTGTTTGTTTGGTCGTTTGTTTGATTGCGGTTTAACGTCGTACTAACCGGCATTTCACTATTATGACGACGGATTGCCAATTTTACACTGTTGCTTGACTAATTGCGGTGGAAAACCGGAAAGATATCTTTGTTTGTTTGATTGGGGTTTAAAGTCGTATTCAAGGGTATTTCACTTCTGTGATCTTGTTTGTTTGGTCGTTTGTTGTGTTAAGTTTGACGTCGTACTAACGGATATTTCACTATTATGACAACGGATTGTCCACTTCACACTGTTCCTTGCCTCATTACGGTGGAAAACCGATAGGAAACCTCGTAAAAAACCCATCGTGTGACTCACTCATCCTGTGAACGTTAAATTGGAGTAGGATTAGTAAGTGCACACGCTACCACTAATTTAGCCATGGCCGTGGGCCGAAAATCGGAAGGAAGCCTCTTAAAAAAAAAACTCTCGCGGTTGCCGGAGCCACATCGTGGAACTCACTCATATGCCTTAAAGTCGACAGACGGACTGGAACCCGCGAGCGGAACAGCCATTGTTTGTTGGTTTAATTGGAGTTTTACGCCGTACTAAAGGTTATTTCACCCATACGACGGCATACCAATTGGTGAAAGCAAACCACTCCCGACAGCACTGGCAACAAACAAAATTATCACAAACATATCGACTTCCTGTTCCTCTTTAGCTCAGAAATCACCAGAGCAATGAAGCTCCCTCCAACCTCCTGCGCGGTACATCGAAGTAGGATTAGAAGGCAGAGACGCTAATCACTAAGCCACGGTCGTGGGACGTTGTGATCTGTCAACATTAAAACTGTACCCTGTGTGACAGTAGCTGTGACGACATAACTTAATATCCGTTGTCATTTTACCTGGAACATTATTTCTGCGTATGGTCATGCTTTTATATTAGTAATTTGGTTATGGCTAAATTGAAACGAATTTGCGGATGATCTGCTCTCTGTATAACTACTACACTGTAAAAAAAAAGAAGTGACGGACGGCGAGTTTAATTTCAAACGTTAACAACTTCCTGAAAAACTGGCGCGTTTTCAAATAAATTACCGCCGTTAACGACTTGTCACCGGCGTTTATGTCACAATCAGATGGATTTTATTTCTAAATCACACATGTCTTGACGAGGTGTTTTTATTTTGTTTGCAAACCTAAATTTAATGTTATAACATTACATCAACGGTAAAGTAAACGTCAATGTTTTAATATGCAAACACGAAGAACATTGAATGTGAGGTGAGCGTTTTGTAAATAGCAGCAACATATATCATTCGTGTTTTACTAGTATACAGCAACGTTTTAACACAACGCATCTCTTAAGGTATTTACGTTAGTGTTTATCGCATCACAGCGATAAAAACGATAGTAACTATTGTATTGATGTTCTTTGTTTTATTATAATCACTAAATTTTATTCTAATGTTTCATTCAACAGACTTGAGTTATTGTGGAATCTTTTTTTAATGTCCATTCCTTGCTAGTACCATGTTATTCCAGAGACACAATTTGAGCTGTAATTTTGCAAACTGACCAAAGAACTTTAAACACTATAAGCAAGCAATACACTGATGGCTGATACAACGGCAATACATTCGAGAGTTTTCAGTTCCATTTAAATCTTGAATTTGTGCTTATTTGTATTCTGTAGAAGTATGCTATATATATTGATATATTCAAATCCTTTATCCACAATCTTGCAGTTTGGGGTCACAGTTGAATTATAAATTAACCGGAGTGGAAATAGCCCCCTTGGGTTGTCTAAGAGCATGTGCGCCCACAACGAAAATATATGACGCCTGTATGTTATAAAAAGACG
>JAQQZZ010046467.1:0-23614 GCA_030265115.1 Mopalia vespertina | reverse complement strand
TAGACTACTGATAGATGGTTGATTGATTGATTGATTGGTTGATTGATTGATTGATTGATTGATTGGTGTTTTACGCCACATTCAGTGGTATTTCAGCTACGCTGTGGCGAGAACATATTCTCAAATTATATCTTATTTTGGGTATTTAATGGTTACGGCAACCAGCATCCTTTGGTCGTGAAAATCAAAAGAGAAATAAATGGAACTGAATAGGACATATATAAGTGTTAAAACTACTGGTAGATGATCGATGAACGTTTTAGCTCTTTAGTTCCATACTATATAGTTTCTGTTCCATATGCATGTATTCACTTCATGCTGGGATTAGTATAGAGGGATACGAAACATCGCTTCCCTTCGAAGCAGCGATCCGTGAATGTGTTACTCAGCTAGCATGTTCCTACGGCAACAGCACATTATACCATTCTATCGAGTAACAGAGATTACACACTTAATAGCGAAAGTCAGAAAGGTAAGAAGCATATTCACTGATGAAATACTAAGGAAAGGTCGCTCAAAAAGGGTTAGAGGCTGAATTTAAGCATGAATCTTAGCCTACTCATCTGCGATACAGCCAAGATGGCGGCTCCGCAGTTCGTTTTGTGTTGTGGACATAAAGGCTATGAACCCACACAGCGATCATGTTTATTGGAAATGGGTTTTTTTCGAATGGATACTACTTTAACTAGTCGTTTTTAAGAAACGACAACAAATGATGTTCTTTCCTACAAAAATTAGCCTAACACGTAAGCGATTTTATGCGAGTATATACTCTTAGAAATAATGGTTTAGTGGATAAATATTTACAGATATCGACGCTTTCCAGCATGTAAAATTAACAAGACGTCTTAAATTCAATTAATATAAATACACATAATAGTCATAGAATCCTGGTTTAGGTAGCATTCCTACCTGAAAACAAGGGAGACAAAAGACAGAGCAACGAAGAGACGAATCAAGCAGGTATCCATGATCATTCCCAGTTGAGAGAAATACAATTATGAACTGTTGCCTATCTAATCTTTATATCATCGTGTCGACATGTTATCACACATCCACGTGTCTTTTTTCACACGTACAAGTTCTCATTTCATGTAAAGTCCACATGTTTTGGTCGAATTCTTTAAGATTAGTGCACTATAATCGTTGTACCAAATTAATAGTGAATTCTGAAAAGTATAATTATGCTTTCGTTGACGTTTTAGTTTTGTGGGATAAAGACGGGTATACGGTGGTTTCATTAATAAAAGACCTCTGAAGTATCTCAATACAGAGCCAGCCACCAGGATAATTTTTGGGCCCCAGGGCAAACAGACCGCCCCCCCCCCCCCCCTCCCCTCCAATACATGACCAAAGGCCCTATATGAAAGTCATTAGTGGGCCCCTTCCTGAAACCTTGTGTTACTTCTGTAGGAAGAAGTTTATATCCTCCGCATGAAATTGTCATTCACATATTCACGAAAGCACACATTGTATTTTGTTTGTCTTGCTCAAGGTACATGGACCCTGATTGACCCCCTTTTTCAAGATTACTTTTTTTGAGGGCCCACAAGGCCATGGTGCCAAGATAGTGTATTGGACTACTGACTATCGGCCTACACTAGATGGCTCGGTGGTGTTTTTTCCGAGGTTATCTCCTGATTTACCACACCATTTAATTAAGGCCGAGTGTGATATTGACAATCCGTCGTCATACACGTGAAATACGTTAGAGTACGATGATCAACTCCAATCAGACCCATAAATAACTTAATTTAAGAAGGACATTTCCTTGTATGAACAACTTTGTCTTCCTTAGTATAGTATATACATGTTGTAACAATTTCATTCGCATTGTGTAACGATTTGGCCGCATTATGGGGTATATTTATTGCACCACAGGAAGAAGGTAAATGCAATCTAATTAAGATCAGATCTCAAAAAAGCTCCCTGTGTTTTGTTTGTCGCTACATTGAGATCTAAGGCAATCACTCTACTAATACTGTTCAATTAGGTCAAGCTTACTGGGGTTAACGAAAGGTCACAGTTTCGGAATTGGGAAGCAGCTCTGTGATTGGTCAACTTAAGAAACCAATCGACATTATAGTGGGGGTGATTGGGTTAGATCTCAATATAGCGACAAACAAAACACTCGGTGCGTTTTTGAGATCTGATTTTAATTAGATTGAAGGTAAATATTGCTTTGTTTACGTGGTTCTTTAAGCAGAAAATCCATGTAGCTAACTCTCCACGTGTGTACAAAGTAAAAACAAGTTTCAAAGAAAACGTAATACGGTCTCTGCGAACAAGGGTGTTCCGAAAGAAGAAAAACTACCAAGGGAAAAGAAAGATCTTGTGTGCACAGCAGTCATGTCTAAACATCGTTCGACACTTTCCGTACCGGTACAGTTATCTCGGAGATGAAAGCAATAATATTACACGGAAATGTGTAATGTTAACCGCCGGATGTTTTTAGCGCATGCGTGGACATGAACCAAAGTAGCATTTGATTAAAACCGGAAACGGGCTTACCTCCATGCCTTACGTACAGCCCGCTTGGTCATAAACCTACACTGTAAAAAAAATTCCTTAACAAAGTTATGGAAACAATTCCATAACGCCTTTAATGTGGAATTTTCCTTAACTTTTGTGGAATTTTTCGTAACCTTTTAAGGATAATCCATAAATATGTTTGGAATAGTCCTTGCCCCCGAGACAAATTCCATGTCGTATTCCTTGAAAGTTATGGAATATTCCGCTGGTGCTTTATTGGAGGAATATTCCTTAACTTTTTCCTTAAGATGTTAAGGAATTTTTTTTTCAGTGTAGTAGTTGGAACTTTACCTTTTGCTCTTACACAACCTTTAATATGTTGGTACAGTTGGACATTGGTTTTGGAATCATTAGATTACAAACGAAGGTTTCAGGATCCAGCCTGGGCAACAACAAAGCGGATTAATTCAACATACGGAACAAAATATAGCCCGCATATTAACGTTTATAATCTTAATCCATACATTATATATATATATATGGGTTTTGCAATGCTGTGATTTACAATATCCCTAGATTATCATTCATTGTGATATAACATGCCATGTAGAGACATATGGAGCTATCATATACAATGTTTGAAATTCAAAATATAGCCCGCATATTAACTGTTTTAATCTTAATCCGTATACATTATACGGGTTCAGCGAAGATGTGATTTAGATTATCGCGGGTTCAGATATAACATGCCATGTGGACGTACACAGACATATCATACATACAGACATACTGTTTGAAATTCTTATTAACTTTATACGTGATATAATATAATACCAGGTGATATTACATAAAACTTTCCTCATGCCTATATTTACTTCAAATATTCAAAACAGAAAGTATCAAGAATCCTGTTTAATAATGTATTTACAGACGATTCTTACATATATCGTAATACATCTGCGTATAAACATAACAAACCACTCATACAGAAGCGTATTGACAATTGTGTGCACCTTAAGGTTTGGAAAATATGGTTGATGATACTACATAGCCATTATATAACCCTTTACACGCAGACCTGTTTTCTTCACAAGGGAGTTTTTAACCTAGTTTATATCATTATCACCTCGTTGGTGTGGGCTGAACTGTTGACCATGATAATCAGTCAAAACGTAATTCAGAGAAACATGGAAAGAGTCATGTTCACATGAAACCCAACTCAATGTCTACAAGATACCAGTTCTATCTGTCTAACTTCTATATTATAGCAAAGGGATCAACGTCACGTTATGGTTATTCCAGGACATAACTATTTAAAAGAACTGCGAACCTGTCTATATATCTGACGTCTTTCTAACTTAACACCTATGTTAAGGTTGAGCCATATAGTCTTGTATGTATTTTATTTTGAAGAACAGAATAATAAGCCATATGAAATTCTGTTTTAAGGAGATCTATAAGCCATACAGGTATTGATTACAAAATGATACAGGCATTTCTATCATACATTAGTCATATATATGCATATTCATAAAAAAAAAATTCCGTTTTAGATATTTCGACTCCCGAATTCGTCGTTTTGTGGAGTGTCCATATAATCAAAATAAAAGCAAATTCTAAATTATTTGAAAATTCAAAGTCTCAGTGGATCAACAAGAAGTGTATTTTTTTATGTCATTTTCGTTATTTTGGGATAACACTTTCTTAGTTTGAACAGATTCTAGTTCAGAAAGTTGAAACCCATCCGGACATTTGAACCCACAACCTTTAGATTTGGGCACCGAATCGCCAGCTGCATGTATAGAATGGTATATTTTTTATGGTTGTTTAAAAACAAAATCTACTAAGACGGGTGGGTTTGAGCCGTATACAGATAGAAATAAGAAGTAATATTACATTGATAAAGACTACCACTTCGCTAAACAATTCGCTATAAATCTGCACGCGATTCGCCGTTTCTCTTCCGTAGACTATAAAGGAAATGTAAATATTTATCTCTTGTTTGCTAACATGCGGATTTTGTTACAATGTGTTGTGCGCGGAGTTATGGAGTGGCCGGAAAATAGGAAGCGATATAGACAACTATTTCGCAAGTTATATGTAATATCATCAGACTTTGGGTCCAGGATCTATACATCTACATCATATATCGTATTGAAATGAACTCAAACATACACTCTCGCTGCATTGAAATATGCAAGGTTGGAATATAGTAACGATTTAAACTGAATGTAACATTTTTATATCTTAATCTTTGCAATTGTAAATTTGCGCTCAGAGAACCTTCGGGTCATAAGTGAAAGAATTGCATTGACTTACCTCGAAGTATAGGCCCTAATATATAGGGGTGGGTGCATGGGTTTTTTTTCTTTTAAATTTCTGTTTAAAAGTGAGGAAAACATCGAAAATCGTGAAAAATAAGTTAATGTAGGTTAGTTTTGTAGCTTACATTTAAAGTTATCTACCACGACAGTAGGGATGGGGATAGATACTGTGGAAGATGCAACTCTTACCTTTGCGTAGTAGCATTAAGGGGACCCTCCTGTGACACAAACAGAAACCCTCTCCATCCAGACCCAGCACATTTCTAGTCCCGGCCTGATTGTACATTTTATCGTCCTAGAATTGTCTATCAGAACGTATATTATCTTATTACTTGCTTATCTTATACATATGCTGTCAGAGCAACGAATTGAAGACTCATACAATTGAACTGTATGTATAAGTAAACTAAAACATTTGCAGAATATAACGAAGCTATAACCTAACAGAGGCAAAGAAGTGCTACGGTCTGGCGAGTGATTCCTGCGAGTATATGTCTGGTTGCGTCCTGTAAAAAACAAAGCCCCGGCTGTGTAGGAAAGTTAACAGTGTGTGTTAAAGGACAGTCTTCAAGAGTTACAATACCCAGTGAGGTAGTAGTTAGGAACCCGAGCTGGGTGTAATAGAGGGTAATAAGGAAAGGAGATACTCCCATGATGGCCATATAGATCAGACCAGTTCACGGCGACCATATATCACACACAAAAACACACGATCAATCTAAATAGTCCCGAGACGCCACCCTCGAGTTATTCAGCACTATATACTTTCCCTGATTGTTATCTGATCGCATATTTACTTGATGGAATTCAATTTTAAACAACCACGAGCGAGTTGAAAGGAAAATAGCACAAACAAATTCATATTTTCGAAAGATTTTGGTAGATAGACTTGTAATGTTTTGATAATATCTCCAACTAGTCCTCTGCCAGACAGATATAAGAACAATTTTTTCCCCAGACATTACAACGGACAATGAAGCAGCTTTAAGCGGCTATAGATATTTCCTATACATATGTTATCAGTTGAGTTGAAATAAGCTGGATAACATGTCTATAGAATCCCTCAGAAGGAAAGGGTCGTAAAGTCACAGACACAGCTGTGACCTTCGATCTTGAGCTGCCTAAAAAAATACACTATAGTAGCTAAATAAATCCTTCCGCGATTGAAGATGGATTTAGGAGAGGGGTAACTTAGATGTTAGTCATTGCCAGTAGTGTGATAATGTCTATAACATCTGTATATCTCACAACTCATCCTCCACAGATCTCCAAAGCATCAAGAGATTCTAATGTTTATTAAATGCATATGCTCTTCGAGAAATCTTCATATTATTTATATTCAAAAGACGTCAATTTTGGGGAAGTCGAGACACGAGTTCCTGTTGACAGGTATATCGTGTAACGTCTGGTGAATTACCATAGTCCCAGACAAGCATCTGTTAAATGGTACATTTGGTAGTAATCAGTCACCCTGGTACATTATTCTTACATAGAAACGCCCATTGGTAACAAGCTATAGAGAAGTACCTCAGAACAAGCTTAGATATATGCCTATACCAATTTTCAGATGATAAAATGTAGCTTTCTTCATTTTAACAAAACTGGAGATGTCTTTATTATTAAAAAAAATTCTATAAATGTCCTCCGTTTGATTCTACTCTTTCAAATATAAATATGACCGGAAGCTATATGTTAAATATGTGTATATATAGATATATTTTAAAAGTAATCACACTGTCACAGGGTTGTTGATTAGTTTGAATCGATGAATCATCTCCTGTTCTAGATTAACTCCCAGAGACAAGTTTCTTAATCACGAGTTGTTGTGGGTATCCTACTGGCATCTCGGGAGAAAGTAAATAATATTGTCGGCAATAGTAGCTCCTACGTGAGCTAATGTTAATTGTTTTAAAACCGACGTTAAATAAAGTATATTCTATTCTATCTACTGATATGTGACTACTCCATTTTTTCTGGAATCTTCTGATATGTGACTACTCCCTTATTCCTGGAGTCTACGGATATGTGACTACTCCCTTATTCCTGGAATCTACTGATATGTGACTACTCCCTTATTCCTGAAATCTACTGATATGTGACTACTCCCTTATTCCTGGAGTCTACTGATATGTGACTACTTCCTTATTCCTGGAGTCTACTGATATGTGACTACTCCCTTATTCCTGGAGTCAACGGATATGTGACTACTCCCTTATTCCTGGACTGAATCTACTGATATGTGACTACTCCCTTATTCCTGGAGTCTACTGATATGTGACTACTCCCTTATTCCTGGAGACTATGGATATGTCACTACTCCCTTATTCCTTGAATCTACTGATATGTGACTACACTTTTTTTTCTGGAGTTTACGGATATGTCACTACTCCTTTTTTTCTGGAGTATACTGATATGTGACTACTCCATTATTCCTGGAATCTACTGATATGTGACTACTCCCTTATTCCTGAAGTCTACTGATTTGTGACTACTCCACTATTCCTAGAACCTACTGATATGTGACTACTCCCTTATTCCTAGAATCTATTGATACGTGACTACTCCCTTATTCCTGAAGTCTACTGATATGTGACTACTACCTTATTCCTGGAATCTACTGGTATGTGACTACTCCCTTATTCCTGGAATCTATTGATATGTGACTACTCCCTTATTCCTGTTATTTTATAATTGCAGTTTTTTAAAAATGTTTATTTATTTTAATCCAATCTGTTCCCTTCCTGTCTTTAATATTTATCAAGATATTACACACATTGGACGTGTTTCTTCGCAAAAGTATGGGCAACCACTCGTATAACAATTAATTTGTAAACTATAATGTATAATATAAATAAACAACCTAACTTTAAACGAAAAACGTACAACGATAAACACAGTTTCCGCAAAACTGTAATTGATAAACCTTAAACAGTAAACGTGAAACGATAAACCCCAAATGAAAACGCTAACTTTGAACGCAAGTCAAAGTATTGACGAAAATTGCCGAACTCCGCTTTTTGTCCATTATAAATAGATTGTTATATTTGCTGATTTCATTTTATGAAATTAACCAACTTGAAACAACTATTGGGGGCGGTATATAGTTCGAACACAGTTGTATATACCGTCTTTTCTGAGCAATGGATGAACATTATTTTTGCCAACAATTAATCAATCAATCAATCAATCAATCAA
Organism: Mopalia vespertina; assembly: GCA_030265115.1. Lineage (NCBI taxonomy): Eukaryota > Metazoa > Mollusca > Polyplacophora > Chitonida > Mopaliidae > Mopalia > Mopalia vespertina. Next base: position 15,623 of record JAQQZZ010046467.1, on the reverse strand, counting down.
TCAATCAATCCACCAATCAATCAATCCACCAATCAAATCAAATAAAAAGGTAAGCTAAAGTGTACTATGTATACTAAAACACAGGGCTGCTATCTACACAGCTCAATGCTACCGTGTCTCGAGAAAATATCCCATCTCCAGGGCCACAGCCGTTATATTGTCGCGTGACATGACGTATATGGTCTCCAAAGCGCGGCATATTAAATGTAACTGGAAGCAATGTGCTCGTTTACGGGATGTACCGACGATCTTCAACTGGCTATATGGAAACAAGTTTTCTGACATATCGTTTAAAGCTAGATTCTTCTTTTCAAATTTATTTTCTTAGATTCACGGTACCGGTATTTTGTTTAAAATGAGGATGTATATATAACATCTTACGTTTAACGTTTTGCGTTTACCGTTGAACGTTCTTCGGTTTAGCATACAATTAGGCTGTTTAATTTACATGTGCCGTCTATCGTTTCAGGTTTGTCGTTTTCAGCATATCCTATATAGGCGTGGTGTCCAGGAGAAGTGTCTATACGTGGGAGACGTTCTATTGAATACATATACAGGTTTTCGGGTTTATCGTTGTCCGCATATGATAGGCGTGGTGTCCAGGAGAAAATGTCTACGTGGGAGACGTTCGATCTATCGAATCATATACAGGTTTCCGGGTTAATCGTTGTCCGCATATCCTATAGGCGCAGTGTCCAAGAGAATTAGCACATTCGTGGGAGACGTTCTATAGAATCATATACAGTTTTTTTCGGGTTTATGGTTGTCCGCATATTCTATAGGCGTGGTGTCCAGGAGAAGATGTCTACGTGGGAGGCGTTCGATCTATCGAATCATATACAGGTTTCCGGGTAAATCGTTGTCCGCATATCCTATAGGCGCAGTGTCCAAGAGAAGTGTCTATACGTGGGAGACGTTCTATGGAATCATATACAGTTTTTTTCGGGTTTATCGATGTGCGCATAATTATGATAGGCGCGGTGACCAGGAGAAAATGTCTACGTGGAAGACGTTTGATCTATCGAATCATATACAGGTTTTCGGGTTAATCGTTGTCCGCATATCCTATATAAGAGCAGTATCCAGGAGGTGTCTACGTGGGAGACGTTCTATACAATCATATACAGGTTTTGATCAAATCGATCACTTACACTCCACGGGGTTAGTGTACCAGGAAAGTCGTCTTCTGAATCCAACAGGAGAAAATAACACAAAGAATATACATGTACGTTTGTCTGTCCGTACTGCTGGCGAGTAAGAATCAAATAATACGATAGCACTGGAATAAAACAGGAATTTAATATGAATATTTTTTACAATACATAATGTATTAATATTATTCAATGAAGAGCAAGACTGCATGGGCGATACCTTGATCTTATTAATATGAACTAACAAAATGTATAAAGTACAAGTAATGAAAACAAACAAAACATAAACAGGTACCTTTTAAATGTGGCCATGCTGTGGACATTTGGGAATTTGCAGAGGAAAGTCCTGAGCTATCATTTTTCGCGCTTTCGTAATCTGACGATAGTGGCTGGACGGATGTCTCTGACCCTTCGTCAGCCGAGGACTCTGCATGTGTTGATGTGTCGGAACTTTCGCCATTTCTCAAAATCAGATCACGCGTAGGAGCTCGGTAATATCCGCCAGGACGCCGAGGTCTCTCGTAATAATCATCCCGGAATATACCTTCGTGTGTCAGAAAGTCTGAAAACTGCGGACGAACGCCAGGTCTTGTATCCATATTCATTTTAAGTTCATGTTAAACAATAAATGTAAATACGTTGTTAAGAGTCTTTAAATCCTGGGTACAGGTACACTGGTTAGTCCAGTTGAGCTCGAGTCTCAATTAAGTTTGTCACTCAGTTGACAGGTAAGATGTCACCCAAGCCCACATTACCTGTCTTAATTACATATAAACTCTCATTCCAAAGACTTTTTCTCACAGTTAGAACCAGTCTAAGGTCACAGAATTCTCTCGATCTGTTCCCCAACAGTGTAAACGATATAATAATAATACCATATGAGTTTTCCTCGAGGCTACTCGTGATATATATGATGTATGCCTATACATTTAACAATCGGCATCATTAATACCAAGCATAACACAAAGGATTAAGAAGATTAGCGGCCATTCATGGGATATGTGCGGATTAACATGCGCTTAAATCTGTTTGGGCTGTCTTTTACTGAAAACACCTTTGTCACATTGGATTTTATAAACATTGTTCTCAAAGCAGTGAGTGATTTCTGTGGCATTTTAGAAACACATTGTACACGTAATCCTATATACATCGGTTGTAGCTGGAGTTGAACGGCTAAGTCAATACATATTGGCCAATCAAGTATATAACTATTATAATTTAACAAATGTAAATTTTAAAAAAATTATACCGTTAAGTTGCATTAAAAGCGTGGATTGTCTTTATTTAAAAACATTTTAAATGTATGGTATCAAGATTGACTGTATTTCTTTCTATTTGTACATACAGGAGGATAAAACATGCACGTTAAACGAGGACGAACAGTATCAGAGTGTAATTGAATGGCCGACTTAGGAAATGGGGGGAGTTGTTTTGAAAAGCCAACGACATGAAAGACAGAAAAGTTCACCTGAAAGTAATGATCACGTCTTTTTAAAATAAAACGAAATTTGACGCGTTTAGAACAAATAGCACCGATAACATTTTCTTTTGCGCTTAATTTCATGACAAATTGTGAGTTACAGCAACGGCCGTACATAGCCCCCAGCCATAGTGTCAATAGCTATATATTGCATATCGGTAGAGTGTTGGGCCTCTAACCCAAAGGTCCCGGGTTTGAGTCCCGGTTGAAGCGAGAACATGTTTCTCTCTTCATTTATTCAATATATATAGCTAGCCCGAGATCCAAGTTCGAATTCCGATGGAGACAAGCAAAATTTCTCTCTCTACAATTAAAATAATTTTTAGCTACTGGAAACATGGCAAAAAGACTATAGCTCGATATGCAGTAAAAAGAATTAAAACACTATTATATAGTGTAACTATTGCACCTGAACTCTGGCCTATAAATATTTCCAGAAATTAATCGCACTGCCACGCAGTATCGTCGAACTAAGACTCATGAATGATCACATGTTCCCGATAAACTCAAGACAAGTTTAATAGATCTTAATATCTAGTGGAATATATTAAGTGTAGATTGTTCACGTTAATTTTAGTGATGTGAAAAACGTGAACAAACATTGCTCTGTTCGGAAGGAGAAACACACATTCAACGTAGATTGGTCACTCGTAATCTGTTAAGTCGTAAAGTCACAATATTATGGCCAGAATGCCTTTGGGTACACCTGTCGTGAATAAGTCAGCCACTTTAACATACCCTATAATCAGGACTGTTTAGTTTAGGATTTCAATACGCTATAGTTCCTATCCGAACTGTGTTATTTGCTCGCCTACAAATCAGCTTGACTTAAGAAAATAGCCCGGTATTACCGTTAAACCCTTTTAACTGTGCAAAGCTCTCGTGACTCACTAGAGAACAGCCATGTGAAATTGGCCGGGTGTTTTGATATCCAGCACGACAAGGTGTATGTATACACTTTATGTATATGTTAAGTTCACCGGCAGAATAAACATACTGGATATATAAATTAATAAAACTTTATACATTAGTACTTATTATTCACAGACGAAAGTAATATAGCTGTAACATAAGTGTCTGGTAACGGGTAAACCAGCTGGAACTCTGAAGGAAAATTATAAGCATACAGATTTATTAATTGACTGGGGTTGTACACCTTGCTTTCCGTTATTTCACTCATATGACATGCCTTCAGTGGCTGCAGGAAACTACGCTCGATGTCACACAAAACACACAAGACAGGACATACAGGCACAACACGTAATACAAAGGCATGATAAACACAGTCTTGTTGCCATTTAGATCTGAGGGCTGGAGACGAATTATATAAAAATGGATATTATTATTGCAGATAATTTCATTTTTATTTGTCATTAGGAATTTTGGCTTATACGACTTCGTGCATGCCAAATAAATAAACCATCCTCGTCGCTAATGGCAAAACATAAATACAAGTCAGGACAGTCACAGGACGCAATTCGAAGACATCACAAACCAAATTGGCTTATTGTTGTCCTGTTGGCTACGAAAGCACCAGGGCAACAGAAAGTCCCTTTCCAATCGCCCGCGTGAGTGCATAGAACCGATGTGACTATTATAGGTTATTGTTGAGTAAGCCTAACCAGTTCCATTCTTTCTGAACGCGTGGAACGGAAAGGGAAGAGCTTAAAAAAAAAAAGAGAGAACGGAACGTTTTCTTGAAACAGTTAGTATACGGAACGTATTTCCAATTGTCCGTTTTTAACCAAAATTAAGTCATTTGAGAGAACGCCCATGATATGGTTGTTTCTTTAGCAGATGTGTACCATTCAGAATTTAAGAAGTTCTCCAGTTGGATAATCAATTGACCTCTCCGTGTATTTAACCGAGTCTGTTTGTCCATATCCATGGCCACAAACACCCAACATCTCACTGTCCGCCAACAGACAACAGAACTCAATTGTCCAAACAAATAAAATAGTTCCGCGAATTTCCTCTAGTGACAAGTGAAGCGCATCAATGGAAACGGATGACGGTGTCCGTAAATCAAACTTATCCTTGACGAGTACATTGGAGATCAACAACAACTGAATCTAACGCCTTATATCGACAGCACGGCGAATATTTAAAGTCCTCTGCCATATTGACGGCAGCATAAATGCCTATCAATGTAAGTGTCTTGAGTAAGGGTATATCATTCCACAAAATCTATGTTTAAGCTAAGCCCCCAGACTGTGTAAGTTTTTATATTATATAGTTTAATTGTAGACCAAGACAATTGTGCTCGTCTCCACCGGGATTCGAACTCGGTTTTCTGCTTACAAAGTTTCATGGCAGAACGACCACGAGCTTTGATCCAGGTAATGGCGGAGAATCTTTCTCAGCGGGGAACACGACCACGGGGTCATATAATATATACTGTATTAGATGTAAATGGCTATGGTATCTGGGCCTTACTTCATCAGAGAAGCGTCCTGACTCCGATTTCACAAATCAATTGATGACAAACATGACAAAATAAAAGTTGAGAGCCATCTCTCACAACATGGGAGCGGGGTCAAGTTAAATTGGAACTGTTAACCAAGTAAGTTCCCCCTGTTTGGGGCATTCATGATCATGTTTTAATATTGCCATGTGATTGACGTCGGTGTCTGACATTTTTACTATATTCATACTCCTCCGGGTCATCCCAATGAGCACAACTAGAGTTGAAGTGAACAAACCTCACATATTCCTGCAGATATACTATGCTAATAAATCAAAACCTCAACATAATGTGAATGGTTTTTAAAGGGTAAAGGGTTGTGCACTGTAGTAACAAACGATAAATGCAAGGCACCACTCAACATGCTTATATATTCATTAAATATCTGTATCAAAACTGATGAAAAACGTTCCTCAAAATATGCCTTAAAAACATATAACAACCATGATCTATAAGATTTAAATAAGCAAACAAGCTACGCTTTGTAGAAACGTGACTATATCTCAAGACGATGTATACGTACGTTGTTGAAGTTCACAGTTTGGATAAAACATATTGAATAGTTTTTGTGATAGGCTCCAGAAAAATAAGTATGTCACATATTAACCTTTGACCCAGAACATTGCAAATTAGTTCCGTACGGTAAAAAAACCCCACAGAAATACCAAAAGATGCCCACATTTGAAGTATGTATAAAGTTGGTTTAAACATATTGGTTTTAAAAATATCAACGGTTAACGGTTCTCGAAATACGTTTCGTAAAACAAAGTATGTTATATCTTAATCTTTAAACTAAACAAATGCAATATGCAATAAAGGATTTATGCGCTGTAAAAACGTATTGGGTATTATTAGCAAAAGGCGCCACTTCAGTGCCTGAATGGGGTTTATACAGTTTGGTTTGAAAATATTGAACAGTTCTCTGGATAGGCTCCGAAAGCCAAAGTGTGACCAAAAGACTGACAAATTGGGCGCTTTATACACTAGACTTCTTCGTAGACGGGATATAGTGAAACGATACACATCGTCTGACGCACGCCGGAATAGGGCAAATTCGTGCAAAATCAACTTAAATTTAGCACAATTGAAAAAAAAACAAAAAACATAGAAAACAACACCTAACAAACAAAAATCTCATAAGTTACTGGGATGGTTTGAAAGCAATTGGACAAATACTTTAGGAGCAGTAGCTTTTACAAAACTGACATGTAGGCCGACATGCAAACAGTTAGTAGCTTCGATGGGGAAAGGAATACATAGTAAAAAATAAAAAAACAGAAAGCAGGTAAAATCGCGACAGGTTACTTATGGAAGGCCTGGAGTGTATTAACGTAATAATACAAAGCTAAACCTATACTAATTCTACGTTCAGTCATTTTTAATTTTAATACGGAATTGATTTATCATTTCCACTGGTAACCTCAATATATTCGTGCTTTTACCTAAATGGTAAATACAACTGCTTTTACAGCATTAACAATTTTGTGTTCTTATTTGCCTCACACAAATGGCTAGTCCAAAGATTAAAAGTAAGTCATTGAGAGTGATCTCCCCTTAGCCAAGTACATGGCGATGTATTTTGCGTCCCAGTGCTATGGGAACTTGTATGAAGCAAATCCTACATATTCATAGACGGGCAACGTAAATAATTTTTAATTGCAGACTTGCTTACCCGGAGTATTTTACACAAATAATTTATGCTGAATATACCCATCAAAATACTTTTAAAGTCTATGCTTTCAGTATGAGAAATGAAAAAATAATCGCAAAAAGCAGCGTTTTTACACATAAATTTCTTCTTGGGTAGGTAGGTCTGTAATTGACTTGCGAATTTTGGTTTTTTTCTTCGTTAATATTATTGTTTCTGTAAATCTTCCAGATTACTGCAATCATCACTGAATCCCAATAATCCAAAACCACTCGCAATGGAGGAGGAAAGAAAGGGGGTGGGGGAGGGGGGGTCACAAAAAATTGTAAATTTAGCTTTTCAATTCATTCAATTTCTCTGTTATTTTTGTAATGTGCCAATTCCAAATTTCTTGGAACTCTTGGAAACATCAGGCTAGTGAGGTCTGGAGTTTTGTGTGATAGTTTGGCTGTATGTGATTGGAAAAAAACCCATATCCCGTTGCATATCTTTTATTATGATGCAGGCATATAGGCCTGTGACGGACGGCAATTCTATCAGTACACTGCTTCCGAGATCTTTACAAAAAAAGTTTTAAACAACATGCACTTATATAGACAAATCCAAAACTCGTGATGACATACATGAAGATATGTTTTAGGCTTTGACAGTCTCTCACGAGTTTCGTAAGTTTGATCAGATACTTTCAGATCATAAAATATTCATGCCGGTGTTACTCAGGACAAAGAAAATCATAATAAATATCGATCTTAGCAACGTCCTAGATTGCCGTTCCAACTTTCCTCTTCCTCAGACCTTCCTTGGCGGCCCCAGGGGCCAGGGCCCTCGTCCTTTTGTTGGGTTTTGTTTATTTTAAACTTTAAATGGCTACCAAAATATACGTCCCAGTTATGACACAATGTGCAAATTTAGAGTGTAGGACATGATAACAATTGTTATTAACAAATCTTGTTTTATTACCATTTTTCTTGTTTCTCATATGAAACTATTTTCAATAAAATGTCATAAATTTGTCCCCATAGCTGGGGAACCCAAATCATAAGCAGTTCTGTCGGGAGGGTTTACATGGAGAACTTCAAAGACAAACAATGTGCTATTGACTAAAGCCAATCTGAACATTTTACCATTTTGTATGACAATGATCAAGGAAAGAATTTACATAATATATAAATTAATGTACTTGCCTTTGACAGTCCACTAGCTATCAAATCCTCAAGTTTCCATATGATAAATACTTTGCTATAATTTTGATAAATTACAACAATACAATCTGAACACATATCGGGTAAGTAAAAAATTCCAATGTCTTAATTAACAAAATCATGCACAAAAACTGATAAGTTGTATAAATCGTAGTAATGCATCTTGCTTAAAATATTTAAATCTACAGTATTATTTTGTTGAAAATACTGAACACAGTCCTTCAATATAAAAATTCTCTTTGGAAAAAAAAATGCCATTTTCTCAAAGTGGTGGGTGGTTGTGAACTTGGGAGGGAGCTTCCTGTTGCCCTGGAGATTTTGGAGCTGAAGGGCAACAGGAAGCTTATCTGTTGCTCCGTTGTTTGTTGCCAGCAGCATTGATGTAATTGATTTTCACCCCTGAGATTGTCGTTCAGAATTGTATTGTCGGCTAACTAAACTTTGAACGGCACGCCCTCCCACCATCGATTTTTGGTTTGGATGATGGATTTGAAAAGAGATGATTATGAATGAAATTGGATATGAACAGTTAATAATCATATTATCTGTAATTAGCACTTTCAGTCACACCAAAACCAGAGCTAGAACAGCTCCGCCATATTTTATTGTCATAACATGTAGATCGGACTAATCATATAGCAATCTGCATCCATTGATTGACCAAACACATAGCTGCGTCTCAACCTTTGGCCATGCTTTGCTGGAAATTCCAAAGGTCCTGCTAATGGCAAACCGGCTCAGATATTTACCTGTGTTTACAGAGCCTGAATTTATCCAGCTTTTCTATGGACAGCTGAGACCGTGATCTTTGGTGAACCCCACAGTTTTTTGTTTAGGTCAATCATTGAACGTTTTTAACTATACCATTATCTGAGATCTACTTAGCAACAATATAATACCTGGGAGGCTGGGAGCTAATTAAAATCTCATTAAACGCACTTTCTTGCTGAAAATTCCATTAAAAAGATTCATTAATCAGTCATACATAACATACATTTGACAAGGACATGATTCATTGATCACAAATCAGTCTCAATTAATTTCCACAGTTTGATAGTTGTGTCATCACTACATGAAGCCAACAGTCCAGGGACCGTAGTGTTCCAGGCAACAGAGTTCACATCCTGTTTATGGGCTTTAGGAATACTGGTCAACAAACTAAATGATGGCTGATTTTTATCTGCCCCCATCTCCTCTGCAAACACACGGATACAATCATCTCCACAAGCTGTTACAATATGGCCTGTTAACTTGGACCATTGGACATCATAGATTGTGCGAGGATGGTATCCAGATAATGTACAAACACACTTCCAGGAAGGGTCATTTCCTTCAGTGGGGACCCCTTCAGGATTACCCGGACTGTACTCCTGCCAAATCTTAACCGTTTTATCATCACTACAGGATATAAGTCGTGAGCCACTCCGATCAAAGTCCACTTTCCAGACGGTAGATTGGTGACCTTTCATGGTGGAGAAACAACACCAATCATCGCTGTCCTCTTTGTAAAGTTTGACTGTGTCATCATAACTACAGGATGCAAGGATATCTGAATGAGGATGCCAGCTGACACACTTTACATCCTGTGAATGTGAACTCATTACACTAGCACATTCAAACTCCTCATCCTCATCAACTGAAAAGAAACAAAACAGACATTAGTGTTCATATCAATAAGCTGTTATCTGAGAAAAAAAAATTCAACTTGTTTTATCTTCATCTTGTCGAAATTGATAAATTTCACTATTCTGTTCAAGTTCATGACCAGTATTTATTGATTCCCTGATTCTTAATTCTGTGCTCAAGGGTATTTCCACTTATATGACAGCATTTAACTCCTGCACTACCTATCCACATAAACAAAAATATGAAAATGAGGAGTGTGATAAGAAATAATGTTCCTTCAGTGCTGAGTAAAGACAGAATTACTATAACAAGAATGTATACAGTAACACTGCCCTTATCCACACACAGGCACCATGTACTTTGCTGAAATGAAAGGAAAACAACTAGCCGCATTCAGATTCACCTTGTACAAACTTAAAACACTTTACTCACATGACAAAAGGCTATAATTAACTCAGACCAATATCACAAACACCAACAAGATAAATGGATTACTTTTGATTAATAACTTATGGGAAAGGAGGCATTTAACGTATTACTAGTGATGCAGTCAATATAAATAAATGATGTTACCTTCCCATATCCAGACACTCTTGTCTCTGCTACAGGTGGCCAATAGACTCCCAGACTGGGACCATGACGCTGACTTCACCTCATTCTCATGACCCTCCAGTGTGGCAATACACTCAAACTCTCCATCTTTACGACTCCATATACACGTGGTGCCGTCGAAGCTGGCACTTGCCAGGTAGTTCCCACATGGTGACCAGGCTACACAGCGTATCGTCCTTTGATGAGCGTCGGTTAGTATTGCTTTACACACCCAATTCTCCCCTTCTTGACCCCAGATTCTAATGGTTTTATCACCACCACAGGAAGCTAGTAATGTACCAGAAGGGTTCCATGCCACACACCATGTCTGGTCTTCATGGCCAGTTAATGAACACAACAACTCTAACTTAGCCATGTTTATAACCTCTTTGAAGCTGTGAAAATACACAAAGACATTGAAACATCAGTTAATTAAATGACTATTGAAAACAAACATCAATGTATAAAGCTACCAATAAACTTGAACTCCAATGAATCCAGTTGGTTTACAGTCAAACGACCTGATAATGAATCAGAATGAAGTGATAATAGATCAATGTTGTTTTACACATGCAACACACTAAATGATGAAGTAATTTTTGTTTTAATTGTCTGTTCTGGAATTCAGATAATTGTTGATGTCATCATTGTTGCATACTGTCAATTGTTCAGGGTATGAGACATTCAGGAACTGTTTACAAGAGTGAAAGACTGCCAGCAAGGGCTTAGGCAGAGGGATGTCCACCCGTCCTTTGGACACCCGGAGTTGAACAATTGCCTCATTTGGATACCCTGTTTTAAGAAACTTTAACATGCAGGGGATAGGGAAACTGTAAAAATTGGATGACATGCTTCCCATGTGCGCAAAGCAGCAAGGCGAAGTAATGGCAGTTCCAGTTGAGTGACAGACTGGAGTGGATAAAAAGTGGCGTACATCTCGTTTAAGTGTCGGAGGAAGCCTACGGTAGGTAGCAGGAATAAATGGGATATTGTCAAACGAAAAATCTTTATTTAAACGATTTTTCTTGTATGGAACTTTGAGCACTGCTAATAGTACATAAGTGCGGGAAAGTTTTACACCACAACTTTGAGGGGAACTCCTCACTGTCATGTAAGCAAGACAACATTAGACTTAGCTACGCTTCAGGAGCTCTCCTAACCTTTAGATTTAAGCAAACTCTACCATATTTCTGCTATTGATCTTCCAATATACCGGTATAAGTGGGCTCTCAGTTTGTCTCTGTTTGTGGTGTCCGTATTGCGTCCTGTTGTTGTCCTGTATTTGTCCCGTCTTGTCTTTGTTTGTCGCCAGTCGTGATTTCCGTCACCCATTGGGCTGGAACGTCGTCATATAAGTGAAATACCCTTGAGTACGACGTTAAACCCCAATCAAACAAACAAACAAATCCAATATATAAAAATGGAATGGCCTGACCTTGATTTAAACCATCTATTCTAGCTTTCTTCCTTTCTATAAAATGACCACTAGAACACCCATATGATATTCACATAAAATCAATCATTTCTCAGCAGAACCCCCCACCCCTTCACTTTTCGCGGTTAGCTTGAGATTCGATGCGACATGTTTGCTTTAGTCTAGTACCTGCCCTTAAACTCTATTGGTTATTCAAAATAATGAGTGTACCAAAGTACATCTTTAGGGACAGGGTACTTGACTACATCTACTTGTCACGTGATCCCCAAATGCGGAGGATGTCTCAAAATCCGCATAGCCCTGCATGAAATGCTTGCAATTTTATTTGCACGGTATGTTTTATGTATTGGACTCAACGATGAATATTCAAAGAGCAGATTTTTAAAGCGCAGTAAGAGTAATAGATTCAATATTATTGGCGATTCAGTGGTAGGCCTTATTTCAAAAGTTTTCATACGGCACAATGTCATACCTCTAATGACTGTTTATACATTTCAATGAGGTATGTGTTCACATCTTCATTAAACCTAGCCCTGTAAACATGATAGTGAGGAATTCCCCTCACAGTCATGGGGTTGAACAACCCCGGACTTCTGTGGTATAAGCAGTGCGCCAAGTTCCATAAAAGTAAGATCATTCAAATAAAGCTAATTCCAATGACAATATCACATCTATTCCCGCTACCTACCTTGGCTTTGTCCTTTCAATGAGATGTGCACCACTTTTTCTCGCTTAAGAGGTGAGAAAAAGCCACCAAGTTAGGTAGAGGGAATAAATGTGCTACTGCCATTACTTCGTCTTGCTGGATTTACGCGCATGCGTGTTTTCTGCACCGCACGGCAAAACGCATGCACGTACATCCAGAAAGGCGAAGTAATGACAGATTTCAAGTTGTGCAATGATATGGAGTGCAGAAAAATTTGGGATTGTTCAACCCCATGACTGTGAGGGGAATTTACAGTGCTACATTAGACCCAGGTACCTGTGTTTGTTAAATATGTAGATGCAGAGTTCTGGGTCTCTAAAAATCTATCTGCGCTAGATCCAGGTACCGTCAGGCGTCATTATTTAGCGTATGCAATGCTAACAGTACAGCTTCATCAAAAAACATCTTGTAGATTGATATTTTCTTTATCCAAACTACACAGAAAGTAAAATCTTTTCAAACGGAATCAACATCTGTCGATATATCTAAAGCTTTCATTTTATAGCTCCTTACTTGCGCTCATCAATTTTCGCCTGCATCTAGTCTAAAACTGGCAACCAGCTATTGAAGTTTTCCAGGCATCTCGTTACCTAATGCCCATGCGCCTTTGTTCGTTCACAACCATCTGGCATAAGGTAAAGCCTACATATGAAAGCCCCAAGGTCAGAATCTGTGTCACCGACAGAGGACCATGGGAATCGGGTGCACACAGAATCTCATACTACAGCGGAAAGGGCTATCAAGGCTGACCTAATCGTAGCCTTATTTAGATATTGTCATATGTAGCCTAAGCAAGGGTGGAAATAACTTAACATTTGCAGGACATGTCCGATAAAAAATGAGATGGTCCTGACTCCTGAAAAGATCCCCTGAATTTAACATTGTTAAATGGCCTGCAGGACAAAGTTGGAAAGATGTCTGACAAAATATTTTACACATTTCCACCCCTGATAAGCTATATATGGAATGTTATAACCCTTTATAATTTACTGTTCTTTTCGTCAGTGCAGTGTAGGCTGAATGTGACCGATACCTGAATCTTGTCTTACTTGTTTCAACTATTTGCTTGTCAAAATTTACACTAGATGTTGTTGTTGTTTTTAACCACGTGCATGATGGTAAAATCATTATCAAACACGCCCCTTTTCATTAACAATCTAGTCTCAACAACCAGCATGAGAATAACTCTTTTCCGATGCCAATTCTAACAAAATTGTTATCAAACAACTCCCCACAGAGAACACGGCGCAGTGAAACTCACATGCAGTCACCAAACACAACTCATTCTGCAACTTTTATCTAGCGATGATAGAGTTGACCTATTTTTGGACGGGAACTGACATATGTGCGCAAGGATTTTGAGATGAACTTTGACCTTTTTATTGACATTCATAAATAAATTGTAAAAATAGAAGGAAACCGAAAAGATTGGATCAAAATGGTCATTTTTTATATATGTTAACAGGTTTGTAAGTAAAATGTAATAAATTTGAGATTTACATGTTTTATCAGTTATTTATAGTGGAAATACATTTTACCTCGGTACGATATATTTGGTGTTGTGGGGCACTTCCGGATAGATTCATTTCCATTCTTGGTCATTTGTTTGGGTGTCGCCTCGGAACTGCATGAAATATAGTAATTTAAGTTTTGTAAAATGTTGTCAAAGTGGAAAAAGATCATTGATGAAAATCGGGAGCATAATAACCCCGAGTTAGACCTTGTGGACCGACATGTTGTTAATATTCCAGAGGTCCCAGGGCTGAGTAAGTCTGTTTTTACTTTTCTCCTAGATGGATCTCCAAGTTATCATCACCATCCTCCATAGCCTCCTCACTTCATCAAAGATGTATGAAACTTGTTCTACAACAACGTTCGGTGTCTTAACTGAGACATCTCAGTGGTGTTTTCCCCTATAGGTTCAGGACACTGTTTTATTGACGAATGTCCGAGAGCGAAACAGTATGTTAATACTGTACCATAATAGTAAATAAACTTCTTCAGAATAAGATCACATATATCAGAATAAGATCACATATATCAGAATTGCTCGCTTAAGTTGTTTTGACTTGTTTAATAAGTTACTTTTAAATCAGAAATTTGTGGAAGTGATTCAGATTGTGCATGTTTTATACTTTTAATTGATGTAGATTCATAACTAGGTTAGATTTTGTTATAATGGCATTGTGAGGTAACAAGTGTGACCTAGTTGCCACCTGATAATATTTTATTTATTATAAATTTAGTCAACTACATTTATGTCATAGCCTCTTAAAAGTTGCATGCATCAATTTAAAATAAATGTCATAATGACATTTTTGTATTGATTGATTTAATACTCTAGAAATTTCTTTATTTCAATGAACATTTATTCATTTTCAGTGTCCCTGAAGCATTTAACAAGGTTGACTTTAAGCCACAATAAAATTGTGTGTGAGTATAAACCTGTAGTTAGTTTGTTATTAATGGGGGGGGGGGGGGGGATGTTGCAAAAAAATGTATAAGCTAACTTCACTTTTTAGTTGAGAACCTCTGCAAAGTTTTGACTTTTGGGTAAACACCATAACAGTTAACTTTCTACTAAGGGTTTATAATATTGTCAGCAAACACTGTTTGGATAAAGGAAAGATGTTGAATCAAAATAATTGATATAGTTACCATTGAATTAAGCCAAAGTTCTGAATATATATAAATATAGAGATGTTAATTATAAAAGTTTCTAATAGGATTAAAACAGAATATTAAATGGAAATGAAACTGTAGTCATGATATTGTTGTTTTTAATTTAAGCTCTTCCTCCAAACATTGCTGACTTCATCAATTTAGAGATTCTCAATTTATTCAACAACCACATTGAGGTAAGAGCTATAACTTCATCCATGAAACCACTTCCAAAGTAATGGGCAAGATCTGGCATGTTGATTAGGTCCGGTTTATTACTAAAAACATGATTCTGTACCATACATTTAATAACATTGTTACTGTGTTAGTGAAGCTTTGTTGTGTTTTTAGCTATGTGAGGTGAAATAGTGTGATATGTAGATGCACTATGGAATATGTAGTGTACTATGTGTGTGATATGTAATATATTAGATTAGGGTATGTAATATACACTGTAATTTCATTCTGTTGTGCGATATGTAATAGATTGGATTAAGGTGTTGCATGTAATAGACACTATAAATATACCCCCCGCAATGAAGTTGTATACTGGAATCGGCTTGTCTGTCTGTCCTTCTGTCCGTCCGTCTGTAGACACAATTTTGTCCGGCCTTCTTCTGCTACAGTTTTTACCCTATGTTAGTGAAAATTTGTGCGCA
>JAQQZZ010046456.1:0-10224 GCA_030265115.1 Mopalia vespertina | reverse complement strand
TACATCTGTATGTGTTGTGAACACAAGGCTTGTGAACAAATTCACGGACATATTTCAAACTTGGAAAATAGTTTCCTTCAGTTAAGAACACGATGGGATTGCATTTCATTTAATTCTACGAACCAAAATGGTCATCACTCAAATTCAAATAAAAATTTCAAACTTTCATTTTTCTGTAAATACCATAGATGTGGTTGTATTTCAGTAGGTTTCACAAAAAATATGGCCGACATTGCATATTGCACCAACAACGTGATAAAAACCATAACTTTCACTCTTTGAAGAAAAAAATGGGTCTTAAAGAAAACTAGGAAAAGGTGATTTGTCTAGCATTATGCGCATATTTTATCAAATAGGCCTTTACTTGAGGCCCTGCAAGCTACTCCGCTTGTTCTTACAACTTGTGGTAACAAAAAACACAATCAGGAACATAGCTTAGCAGTTTTGATAGGAGAACAAAGACAACTTTGTGTATCGCTGTTCTGATTGCCTCCCTTCACCAACACGATTTGCAAGAACATACAAATTTTGACCTGGGATTATTCCTTCTAAATAGTAATTTGTTAGACCGCCAGAATTCAGGAATATCCCTTTATCTCTTAATGTATGTTTACAGGCAACTCTTCGTTTTTAAATTTTTTCTTTTACCAGATTCACAAAACGACTTCAATATCCATACCCGTTTAATATTCCTTAAAATCGAGGACGACAACAAAGCCATCAGATGTGTTGTTGAAGGCTCCATTTGTTTTATTGCATCCCAATTCCTTTTCTAGTGTAGTTAATTAAAGAATAAATGGAGATTGATTCCCTGTATGCCGTGTTATTGTCAGTTTAATATAGTTATGTCAAAGCATTACATAATTTGCCATTCAATTTAGGCAAAATATGTTTTCTAACCCTTCGAAATTGAACTGTTCATAATTAGGGATGTTTATGACATTTAAACGATAAAATATCACGTTTGTTATAATATATAACATATTTTAGCTTGTTTAAATAGCATTTCATATTTGTATTCGGTTTATGTGAATTATGGTTTGCCGATTAACGTCAATCTCTAGTGTTGGGTTAAGGGTTAGATTTAAGGTTAGGTTTAGTATTAACCCTAACCAAGAGCTACGAATTCACTTCTTGTGTAACATGACAGACATGCCTCTTTTTATCGGGCTTATATATTATTGTCCTTCACATCGGCCATTTTGGTTTCTTTGCGTGAAGAAGAAGAAATTTCCACTACACTCGTTGCATATGCTTTCTGGGTGAGGCAGAGGTATCTGGTGATGTAAAAATCCTTTTTTCTGCATGTGATTATAAACAATGGTTTGCCATTGCCTTCCACAAGTGTACTGTATTGTACATTATAACTGGGAAGGTAACCTTAAACCGGGGTTTGGGAAAGGGATGACCTGGAAAGGTTCCTTCTAAACAGCATTTTATTATGCCGCCAGCCTTAGGGAAATTTCATAAGGGCACCCATTTTCTTGGAAAAAAAACCTTTAACTCAAAATGAAAGCTTACAGTCTGTCTTTTATCTATAGTCTGTTCATATGAAAATGAACCTTTTTATAAGTTTTTCTGTAATACGGTATAAGATGCTTAAGAATGCTTTATATCCATATCCGTTAAGTGTTCCTTTATATTTTTACCAAGTTGAAAATGTCATCACAGACCAACAACAACAACCAAGCATTAAACTGTAAAATCTTTGTTTCATCTATAGTTTTTTAAGCCACCGGGAATTGTTGTTTAATGGAACAGTTTTTTTATAGCCGAAGCATGTTCTCGAGGAGTTAAATACAGTCTAAATGAAGATCGATTCACTGTATGATGTATTATTGGCAGTTATTCTAAAGTATTACAAGATTTGCCACTCACTTATTGAAGAATAAGTTTTATTTTCCTCCAAAATAGAACGATTTATTATTGGTGATGTTTATGGCATTTAAATCGAATAGAACGTCTTAAACACAACTTTAACAGGTTGAATTTTAATGGCTCTCTTTGGATTCGCTTTATGTGAATTATGGTTTGCCGATACACGTCAATCTAGTGCATTAAAGGCTTTATTGACACCACCAGCTGAGGTCTGTAAATATAACGAATTAAGTGCGTTTAAACTTATTCTGGGTTACAAAAGCAAATGACATTATTTTCGTGTTGGATAACCATAATTTAATCTGATCACCAGAGGGATCTCCTTGACTTGATCCGCCTGAAACACACCTAAAGGTGTACACATAGTAATTGTCATCTCTGAAAGATTACATGAGCCTATTTTTAGAGAGTCTCTTTTAACTGATGTTAATGGAGTTAACATTGCGGAGGTGAAATTGTGTTTAGTGGCGATATTAACCCACCGTGTAATATTTAAAACGATTTGTGTCTCCTTGCGGGCAAGTCTGTGCGGGAAAGCCTGGTAAAAGTTGTCTCTGTGTTTTACTGACCATCGTTATTTGTTTTCACGAAATTTGTGTAAGACCGTCTCTTAAAAAACAATTCCTGACAAGCAAATTAGTAGTGACTTTCATTGATGTAGTGCGTCCTGACTACGTTACGCCCTCACGTAAAAACAGGATACAGGTTGATGTATTGTTTAATCAATCAAATAATAGTTTACCACTTCGTCTTCACGGAAAACCCCGTCACCGTAACCATATTTCTGATAAGCTCCTGCGATTCAAAGCATGTTGATATAATGTACAACAGCTCTGTGTTGTTTTTTCTAATCCGTATGGATACCCACATAGCAAGAATTACGTCGTTCCAAGTAAATACACACAGTAACAAATATTACCAAACATTTCTTTTGCATCGATTTGACTAACAATTTACTCCCAACCTTAATCATCCCTAGAGGAGCTTTTTGTTACAAACTTTCTTTCATAACATGGGAGGCCCGCGGCCTTGGCTTAGTGGTTAGTATGTGCGATTACTAATTCTACCTCCAGGTACCGTTCACAGGATGGAGTCCGTCTGTCGACCATCAGGTATATGAATGAGTTACACTATGTGGCTCCGGCAATCGCGGTGGTGGTTTATACGAAGTTTCCTACCAGTTTGCCACCGTAATTAGAGAGGGAACAGTGTGAAGTGGATAATCCGTCGTCCTATAAGTGAAATACCATTGAGTACGACGTTAAACACCAATCAAACAAACATAAACCACAACACAGGATAAAAGGACAGATAGCTCATAATCTATTTGGTAAGGCCCTATGATAAAACCGTTTAATTCAGGGCTCTTAACTAATATACTCGTCCCTCTTTTATTTCTCAAAAAAGAAAAAAAAAATCATACCGCAGATGTTGTCGTATTTCTCGTGATAAATGTTTCTATAATAACGGTGAGAATACAGATATCATGTAAACATTTTCTTGAAAAAAATTAAGACAACAAAATGATCACGAATAATATAGGACTATATTTTATTAACACGGATTGTCAAACCTTGTCTTCCATTTGTTCCCTCGGCTCAATCATAATTCCAGAATAACGCAAAAGGTGACCGACGTTATCTTATCCCAGTCCAATGCATAAGATATGTTTGTCTCTGGCATCTGGCCGTGCGACCCAACAAAAAAATGTAGTCAGAAACTTAATCGAAGACAGCATTGAAAAAGGTCAATGAAAGTAATTTGTCGAAAATTCAAATAAACAAAAAATGAACATAGGACAAAAAGGCGATTCACAGACTCGAAATAATCGTTGTAAAATGGATCTGCGGGAATTGATAATAAATGTCGATGGCATTTGCAAATTACTGTGTGCTTTATTTTCAATTAAACCTTTTCTAACTCTGTAATTACTCCTGTCTATTATCATAGAGACGCACCGTAAACAGAACAACATTATTTTGTATCCAGGTCACATGGATCATTAGTTGGTGTTTATCGCCAAGCTCAATGAGAAATACCGCTCGCGGGACACTGATAATCTTTCAACAATAAACTGCAACATTAAAAGTAGCAAAAGGTCCAATGCTTAACCGAATGTATGTGAAATAGTGGAGAAACTACTGTTGAAATGTAATCGATATCGCTCAAATGTGATCGGATTCTCACACTGAAATCTCG
The DNA here is from genome assembly GCA_030265115.1 of Mopalia vespertina. Taxonomy (NCBI): domain Eukaryota; kingdom Metazoa; phylum Mollusca; class Polyplacophora; order Chitonida; family Mopaliidae; genus Mopalia; species Mopalia vespertina. The sequence continues at coordinate 6,147 of JAQQZZ010046456.1, read as the reverse complement.
TCATTTCTCCCATACACGTTTTTCAGTGAGCGGGTTAAATCGCTTGTCGCATACAATCTTCTCCCAACACGGTAATCTATCGGCAAAACATGGCCCGTCATCGATAGCTGTGATATATTTGTAAGGCGAAAAGGGGAAAGTGGTTTGATGGAATATTTACGTTCCTCCATTTCTTACAACGACTGTATATATCGACTTAAACAACAGGCGTTCGGTACCATTAAGATCGTATATGTATGTCGCAAAGAAAAAGGGCGGACACTTCGGGGTTAACTCAGCTTGTACCGTGGTGAAATTTAACCGATTCAAGTCCACTAATCACATAAAACAAATGAATACCAACTGTCCGTGTGCGATAGTTCGTCTTCAAATCCTAACCCATAATTGTGATGTTAATTGTCTATAATTCTCCCATTTTGCTTGCAAACACAAAACTTTTCGTTCTTTCGATGTAAGCGGTTAGCTGTGATTGGATAATGTCGATGGTCTTGTTCGCCGTTATCCAATCACAGCTAACAGCATACATCGCTTGTTAAATACCAGTATTTATCGAACACGCTTTTAAATCATACTTCTTTGAAAGACATGTGTTGTTGTACTTTGTTATAAGTATCAAAAACACTGCTACACTTTGTGTTTGATTGGTAAACGGTTTACCATGGTGTTCGCACTCAATATAATTGAGAACATTTATAATAAATCTGAAATGTAAAAAATAACTGATCAAATCGGTTGTAATAATACCTTAAGAGCACTTTGGAAATGATATGGTGTATTCAAACACCAATTTTCTAGGGTAAAAATTGTCCCAGATGATGGAATGCATAATTGTGGCAAAACCCGTTTCTAATTACATAATGCCTTTTATCGTGGAATATTTAAAAGGCAGAAATTGTTGGTCTTTCCAAACACCTAATAGCGTAACAAACACACAATGAAGATAACGCTCTTAACCACATACTAATTGCAGTAAATATTTGATGTGCAGTATTGAACAGTTTTATTGTCAGCACCCTCACTGATTGTGGCCACAGTTGTCTGTCGGTACCGATAACTCGTCTGTGCTGATAGCTTGTCGTATTATAGCAGGGAACATTGTTGCCAGTCATGGCGGACATGCATGCGCTTATATATCGAATACATCTAATATCTGTTCTGCCAATGTTGGAAAGCGTGCTTATGGATTATTTCATCCAATACGATTTTGAATTAATCTCAAACTAATCAACATGCATATCAGTCAGCAGATTGGTGTCGAGCAGGGTGCCGCATTCGGTGCTTTTTCAATCAGCGTTCGTTCTGGCTGAGGGACGAGTATATCAAGACCGCTCGTTATACAAGGGTAAATAAATCAGACGTTTTCTGCCACTTTGTAAGAGAGACAAAGAAGCATCCGGACGAGCCCATGACGTTCTCCAATAATGATTTCCTGGAAGACTCAAATAAATGAAAAATCTTTAAAAAAGCTAACTCAATTATTAAACAAGATTTACACCAAATTGAATTGAACGAGTGTGAAAGCCTTTGTTAGATTAACCCCACTACTGACGCCCTACAAAGTCCCATATGAGCGTTGTAAGACGTCGGTAGCAGTACAATAATTGATAATGATTTTACGGCTGTGTTACATCATTATTTACCGCATATATCTATAATGTGTCATACGGTATATACAAATTCAATAATCTGCAAAAGAAATGAGTGCAATGTAACAATAGTTTATGCTCGAAAAACTATATTCTATCATTAGACTGCGTATTTCACTTAAAATACAGTTTTAAAGTTTCCATTTGCTAAATACCCAATATTTCAACTTAAATACATATTATACATAAAAGCTGTTAATATAAATATTTCTTATTACTATTAAGATGGTTTAAATGAATCAAAATATATAGTCAACATGAACTGTTCATCAGTTTTAGCAGTTGTCACCATACTCTACTTTGACTATGATTTGACTTTCTTTTAAAAAAAGTTCATTCTGTTTTAATGCCAAATATAATGACTACCCCTGAGGAGTTTAACATAGTAAAGGATAGTAACAACAAAGAAAGATAATGAATTCACTTTGACGCAGCGTTTCGGTTTATTTATCAAACCATCATCAGGAGTGTTTCAATGCCAGCGCTGAAATATGACAGTCTGGTTAAGCAGCTCAGCGGGGAATGACCTGACTAACGCCCAACTACCATTATCGCAAGTTTCCGCGGACATAAGTATCCCTGTTAATGGTATATAGTAGAATCCAGCAATCATCGTTTGCCACATGTCCATTTCATCAAGTCTATCGAATCATGGGAAGTGTTATTGTGATTATGCTGAGAACATATTGAATTGGGTAAGATTGGTTTAGTTGAATTCAATTCGTCTGACGACCTCACTATACATATATCGTATGCCGCCATTGTGGCTCTTACGAGACTTCACTGTAGTGAGTCTTTTAACACACACGCCAGTTCCAAGACCGGAATAAATTCACATTCCAAATAAGATCAATAGACCTCACTAAAAAACCTTACTAGCTGTTGACCTTTGTAAAGAAACTTGTGCATGCATTACGCGCTGGAACGTATTCGACAAAGAAACATTTACTTCATTAGCATATTGTCTGAGCAGGGTTTCTGAAAATATCCAGCGCACAGAGACTGTGTATAAAAAGAGTTTTTCATCTTGGGAGTACACTTTTAACAACTTAAAGGATCACACGATCCAACCATCTTCGAAAGCACCTCGACGTCAAGATGAACAAATTAAATTCACTACATAGACAAAAATGGGATCAAACTTTAATACCGGATTCAGACCTTGGGGGACCGTTGATGAAAGTGCAAACGCTTTTGTGGAGCGTTTTTTTTTTATTTCGAGCGTAAGTATGCTGAATCAAAACAAGACGCTGAAGAAAACTGTTCGATTACAATAGAGACTACACTCAGTTGGAACTTCTTTTAATGAAGTAAACCCGTACTTGTTTTCCCTAACAATTCTTCTCGGTTCAACGAGACAAACGATTAACTTTTATCTTCGTTCAGGACACAGCCTTGTTTATACCGGAGTTTATCTGCAAACCTTATTGACTACTAAATGTCACAACCTTCCAATTTTATTCTCGGAAAATAAAGTAAAATGACGGAATACGGACCTGAAACTTCAAAGCGTATACGAATAAGCGAAGGGTTGGGAAGAAACTTCTTATGGTGCTTTCAGAACTAAGGGGCAACATGAAGCCGATCTATTTGTGATGTCATGTGATTGTCCTGTATCACGTCTTGTCTTTGTGTGTTTTGCCAGTGGAGTCAGGGGGTTCCATTCACCCATTGGGCTGGCGCGCCGTCACGAGGGTGAAATAACTTTAATACGGCGTTAGGCAAACAAATCAAACTAACATTTATATTTAATGATGACTAAATTTATAAACGCCACAATCAAACAACCGAGACAGGACGTAAGTCATTAACTTTCAATTCATGTTGTTATTAAAAAAACTGTTTATTAAGTGTATGCATCTATTTGAGCTTCGATTAATCGAATTGAAAATGTTTATGATAATGATTTTTCTAGGCTAGATAAAGTTACGTTAACATACATTTTTATCCTTTGCGGGGATTCGATTCCCATTTCTATTGAGGATATGCTGTATCTGTTGACAGTTATAACATTTTGCATAGCTAGAGCTCCAGCATTGGTCCGATTTCAATGATGAACATTGACAACCTTAAAGAACCGTGCGGCCATTTCCTTCTTTGTTGGAACCCTGCGAAAAAAAGTAACTCCTTCATTTAATAAAAACAACCCACAGTAAAGGCGTTTATGAATATTTCTGTAAACCAACAAAGGTAATAAACAGTGAAAGTTTGTTTAGGTCAAATTCTTCGAGACTGGATTGATAGGGAAGTAGGACCTCTGACTAAGGGCAGTTTGATGAAAGAGTAGGAATGCTCTCATTACTTGAGGAAATTTAACTTTCCCACTTTTCCTTGGTTGTGCTAGTGTCAATTATTGTTAGAATACACCGCCGTCATATAAGCGAACTACACTTAAGCACGGCGTGAAACACCAACCAATCAATCATAAGGAATTAATAATGTCAAGGATAATGTATATCTTTATGGTAACAAACCACGACGCATGTGAGCATTTGTTAAATTTATCAGAACTCTCAAATAAGGTATATTTCGTACCGCGTTGTCCTGTGCTGATACCCATTAATTCAAATTAGAAGGGAGTAGAGAATTCGAGTCACTGTTCCTCGGATATTAGTATTTGAGCAAGTTCCAAGGTATTTGCTTAATCGCTCAAATTTCAGGTTTGATTCAACTACCTTGTATTGTTAAACTTTTCTTAGCTAGAGCGTTACATAAAATGTTATGCTTTACGATTAATTGAGATACAAGACATACAGTTACCCTGAGGTCACATGTGTTTCTAATACGAATCTATCCATGTTGTTTTGCGATGACGACGCAGCGTTTCAATCTCGTTCTCTTGTTTTGCATGTCAATCACATAGATGTAACTGCTAGAAGCAATTGTTTTGCAGATCCGTCCATCCTTAACCCATACAAAGGGAGAGTTTATACTTCGTTGATCAGCCTACTCAGGTTTTTTTTTTCAACACCACGGATTCACGGCTTACACCTCTAGCATCGCCCAAAGCACGATACAGTTTGGTTTAAAAAGTAAACTTTCAATAGTATAAAACTATCATGCATTCTTTACATTTCGCATTAAACTCCACAAAGCCCTTTATGGCGGCCATGGAACGTGATTGATCCCCGGAGGCGAACGAAATGTTTTTACCACACTACATGAATTTTGAAAGCTGAACATTCAAACTGTTTTTACAATTGCCACAACTATAAGATATTTAATGCGTGCAAAGGGGTTAGATTTCTCCAGCTTAAACGACATTCTAAAAGATGTGTTGACGTGTTTCTGTAAAAAAAAAAAACCCAGGTGTTCGAATCAAAAAGTGTTGTTATTGCTGAACTGTATAAACTGTTGTAATATATCTGTGGTTTATTTACCCAGTCTTGTAGATAAACAGTCCTTCATTTTTGTTCTGTTTGTTAGATTGTTTCATACATTATAAAACATTTAATTTTCCCCTACTATAGTAGTGGTGGACAATTCTATGTTTTATAATGTATGAAACAATCGAACAAACATAACAAAAACGAAGTGTAAAATGAAGGAGGTGGGGACTTAGAAATGCTACTCGGCGTCCTCCGTCCGTCCTTTCACAAATGATTGTGAACACAAATTCACGGATTAACTTCAAACCTGCTATGTACATTCCTCTTGTTAAGACGCCAAATTCCGTTCAACGAAATGGCCGTTATTACATAATTTTAGCATATCCATGCTATTATGTGTTGTGAACACGATAAGTAGAGAATAAATTCACGGATTAACTTCAAACTTGGTATATAGCTTCCGGCTGTTAAGACGATGAATGGGATTGCATTTCACCAAATTCCGTAAAACAAAATGGCCGTTATTGCATATTTTTAGAATATTCATGCCTGTATGTGTTGTGAACTCGATAAGTAGAGAATAAATTCACGGAATAACTTCAAACTTGGTACGTAGCTTCCTCCTGTTAAGATGACGGATGGTACTGCATTTCATAAACTTCCGTAAAACAAAAAGGACGACGTAAAAGTACGACGGAAAACCCCAATCAAACAAACAAACTTTGAAGATAGCTTCCTGCCTTTAAGACAACAGATGACATTGCATCTCATCAAATTATCTAAAAAAAAGGTCCCCATTGCATAATTTTACAATATTCACTCTTCTGTTTTGTGGAAATGCTAACTTGAGAACAAATTCACCGATTTATTTGGAATTTAGCTTTCTTGTATTAAGTTGAAGGATAGGATTGCATTTCACCAAATCTCTCAAAACAATGTAAGCATTGCATAATTGACGACTCGTTGCTGTAAAGATGAGAATTTGAATTTGATTAAACTTGAAATGTGCTTTCTCCCCATTAGATGACGAATTGGTATAAATATCACCAAGTTCAATAAAACAAAATGGCCACCATTGCATAATTTAGCAATATTTACATCTGTATGTGTTGTGAACACAAGGCTTGTGAACAAATTCACGGACATATTTCAAACTTGGAAAATAGTTTCCT
>JAQQZZ010046445.1:0-10225 GCA_030265115.1 Mopalia vespertina | reverse complement strand
AAAATGGCCGTTATTACATAATTTTAGAATATTCATGCCTGTATGTGTTGTGAACACAATAAGTAGAGAATAAATTCCCGGATTAACTTTAAACTATGAAGATAGCCTCCTGATTTTAATAACACAATGGATCAGACTGTATTTCACCAAGTTCCGTAAAACAATATGGCCGCCAATGCATTATTTTACAATATTCATTACTGTATAATTATGTTGTGAACACTATAACTCAGTAACGAATTCACAGATTAACATGAAACTTGAAATAAAGTCTTATCTTATTAAGACAACAGATGGGATTTAATTTCATCATATTTCGTAAAACAAAATGGCCGCCAATGCATCATAGTTACAATATTCATGCCTATATGTTCTGAACATGATTATTTTTAGATCAAATTCACAGATTAACTTGAAGCCTGTGAGTTAGCTTCCTACTACTAAGACATAGGATAGTATTGTATTTCATCAAATTGCGCAAAGCAATATGGTCTCCATAGCATAATTTTTCAATATTCACCCCTACATGATAATTTTGAGAACAAATTCACTGAATTACTTGAAACTATTACGGTAGCTTCACCCCATTAAGACAAATATTGGGATTTAATTTCTACAAATTTCGCCAAACAAAATGGCAGCCATTGCATAATTTTAATATATTCAAACTTTGAGAAATAGTTTCCTCCAATTAAGAAACCGATGGGATTGCATTTCCTTTAATTCCGCCAACAAAAATGGCCATCACTCAAATTCAGATATTAACTTCAAACTTTGCTTTTTCTATTAATACCATAGATGTGGTTGTATTTCACTAGGTTTCACAACAAATATGGCTGACATTGCCAATCGCACCAAAAAGGTGATAAACACCATAACTTTTACTGTTCCGTTCTTTGAAGAAAAATAGTTTTTAAACAAAAGTAGGAAAAGGTGATTTGACTGGGATTACGAGCATACGTTTTCAAAAAAGCGTCTAGTGGTTGACCTGCTAGCTACTCAGCTTGTTAAAATCAGAAACACTATCACTACATTCTGTCAACACACAATGGCAAGGCTATGTCATGTATGTATAATGTATCCCTAAACTATTTAAAATCACATCTCAAAAACGCTCCCCGTGGTTTTGCTTGTTGCTATATTGAGATCTAACGCAATTACCCCAACTGCAATGTCGATTGGTTTCGTAAATAGACCAATCACAGAACTGTTTCTCAATTCTGGTTTCTAAAAGCCGAAGATTTCCGCCAAAGAACCGAGGTTTCCCGACTGCGTATTTTACGCGACTAACGGTTACAGGCACGCACAATCAACAAACACCATTCAAATAATGTAATTTGAATGGAATTGCATTTCCCCCTTGTTTACATGCAACAGCAACACATAAGAAAATCGGACAACTTTTGCTTGTTCTGGCTGAATTTTGTGTTTACCATGGCCGCGTGTTATCTGTGTTTTTATTGGACAGCTGAAACTGTATATCGTGAACACCGGTACGCTTGACCTAATTGGAAAGTTAAAGTCGAGTGCTTGCGTTAGATCTCAATATTAGTCAAGTCTAGGCGATTTGGTAGCCGAACCCATCACAAATTGCAACATAATTTTTTCTTCACAATGCATTTCAATGGGGTCTCTGGAGTAATTTTAAAATTACAAGAATGATAAACAAATCGAGATAGAATTAATGTGGCTTAAGGCTTTAATGGTGTTGATCTGGAAAAGGAAATCACAGCCACAGTTGTTATACAAAATAATAAAACATGGGAATACCTAAATATAATAATATAAACACACTTATTCTTTTGTTTTCGACTTTTATTTACGGTACTGAACACGTGACCGATTTAACGGGGGAAAAAATCGTACTGAACATACCTAACCAATCTTCAGGAATGTACCAATCGCACAAAAATCTAGACAATGGCTTCACCGTGCTTAATGATAACGTCCAGTTGAATGCGCCTAATGATAATTACTGTTTATTGTTGGGCCTATTCAGGACTTCCTGACAGAACCCCCCCCCCCCCCCTGCGACAAAAAAAAGGAGAATTGTGCGAACAATAAATAACTCTACTTTCACCATAACACAACGTTCAGGACTTCACAATAATTTAATATTCGACTTAATATCGGGAGGATGGGTGGGCGAATAGAAGATAGGTCAACATTTAAACATGCACTAGTAACACTATAATGTGGACACCTTGCATATCTAGGTATATTGTGCCATCCCTCCATTGCTCACCGTCAAACCCACATGCTCCCAAGAAGAAAACCAGATTGATGCTTAACAGTAGGTTACAATTATATCCAAGCGTAGGGTAATGCAATGAGTGAGCTTGCACAGTCCAAGTTAAAGGCCTCCCATATCACATATATACAGGTATAGTCTACATATGAGCATATCGTACCTGTAATAAGTTATTTTAGTTACATTTCTCACCGGGAAACGGTTCCCAACTGGGAGAGAAATAGCCATATCCACCAAATGTCGTTCTCAAATCGACAATGGAGCTGAATATCAAAAATGAGTATGGTATTCTGCTGGGAAATGATTGATTTTGACGTGAAAATGAACGTCAAGTGATCGTTTTATTGGTCGACCTAACACACAAGTGTTCACGGAAGAAATCGAAATGGTTTAAATCAAGGTAAGGCCATACAATTTTTTTTATATATTTGAAGATTAAGTGCAGAATCATGGTAGCGTTCGCTTATTTCTAAAGATTAGGAAGACGTATCTAATGAACCATCTGATACAGATAAATATATGACGCCTCTGTATCCACTCATAAGTGAGACTCATAAGTATTCAATAAATATTTTAAAAGTTACATGATGAAAACCCTGAACGCTTGTCGAAAATCGATGGTCTTCTTCTTTAACATCAACGGACAACCTTGGAACTGTACAGCGCATTGAGCGAATTTTAGTCGCGAAACTCGACTGAGCAACAGTGTATATTTTAAGACACACTTTTATTCACTAAAATTAGATTCCTTAAGGACGTGGAGCACATATCATTGATATAGTGTGGCAGTAGAATTATCTTTAAAACCATCCAAGAGAATGTTTGGCCTCTGACACATAAACAAAATTTATCTGATATATGTTGATGGCCTTGGGAAGTTTTTCCGGATAACACTCAAACCGAGATAGGTTTGTGACGAATAATCTTCCTTATCTGTTATACACACATATGTTTGACAAAGGTTAGAGTCTAAATATTTCCACAAAGATTTATGAACATTGGAGCTGTGTAAATAACAGGTAAGGTTTGAGATTTGTCAACCCCTTGCATGTATGAGAGGAGAATGTTGTTGCGAACATATGGCTTGTGAGGTAGTACACTGGCAATTTATTTTTTTTTGCTAAAGGAATTATACTCGTATAAATGTAATAATATTCTGCCAATGTTTGGGTTTCTTTATAGATCAAACCAGTCATCACATAAATATTTAATAGAATATTTTCCAGTTTCGACTACGCAGTGTCTCAGTGGGTTATAAGGTAGGCAGATGAACCACCTTCAATAAATCTGTCAGCCCGCGGCCGTGGCTTAGTGGTGGCTAGTGCGCTTACCAATCCTACTTCAATGTGCTGTTCACAGGATCTAGTCCGTCTGTCGACCCTCAGATATGTATGAGGAAATCACACGTTGTGGCTCCGGCAATCGCGGGGGTGGTTTTTACGAGGTTTCCTCTCGGGTTTCCACCGTAATTAGGGATGGAACAATGTGAAATGGACAATCCGTCGTCATATAAGTGAAATACCTATAGGTACGACGTTAAACCCCAATCAAACAAACAAACATTCAATAAATCGTGGATCAGTGGTTCGCGTGTCGGATTACTGACCTCCTTCCGATGTACCGCTCACAAGTATGTGGCTCTGGTATTCACATGGTTGATTTTTTTAGGTCTCCTCTCGGTTTTCAACCGTATTTATTGGAGAAGTGAACAATCCGTCGTTATATAGGTAAATATTCTGGAATACGACGACAGATCCAAATCAAATAAACAGATAAATCCTTGTATCGCACGCAAATGGGCACAGTGCCTCTCTTCGTTCCGAAGTATAAAAATACGGAGATACAATTTACAATTTTAAAAGACGAAGAGTGCGGAGATTGCTCGGCGAGTTGTGTAGTTTGTTTCTCCCTGTTTATCCATTACAAATACAGCTAGGTACTCACGTTAACGCCAACATCACAACTACCGTCGCTGAATCTGTAAAGCGTGTTATTAGAACAGTTCCTTTTATGTCCTCGAGTATCCAGCTACTTTGGTGGTTGAGTCGATGTGGGGGTGTTTTTACCAGGTTTCCTCCCAGTTTCCCATCGTATTGAAGCAAGGACAGTGTGAAATGGACGATCTGTCCTCATCTAAGTCAAATACTCTTGAAATGGTATTAAACCCCAATCAAACAAACAAACGAATCAAGCTACGTCAAAAGTCATTTTGTAGGGATCAGAGCCTTGCCCGATTTCTTTTCATCGACCACTAAAACTCATGTCATCGTGCAAGTGAAATAATCTGCCGTATATCGTCCCTCTGTCTGGAGGCCTCTGTCGTGAGCACAGTAACTAACACTGGAGGAAACTCCAACGGAGCCAACATTTCAGCTTCTATGCTTGTGGACCTCTAGCTAAGGGTAGTTTGTTTGAACAGTAGCAAAGCCGTCTTTTCTTAGCGCCGTGGGAAAATGAACTTTCCAACAGCATCAAAAACACCTCACATTTTATGGTTGTGCTAGTGTCCATTATCGTTGTAATACACCGGCGTCATATAAGTGAAATACCCTTAAACAGGACGTAAAGCACTAATCAGTCAATCTATACTTGTGTTAATGTGGCTAGTGTTGAAGTATATGGACCTTTCTTAAAACATTTCTTAAAAATATAGTTTATAACGTGTCACCTATAGTGAAGTTTTACCAATCAGATCTACAGTTGTCTCTTTATTTCAGAAAATAAAGCGCCCGTCACAGTGAACCAGTATAACCTGTGTGGCTTATTATAGTGGACAGAGATAATGATACGGACACTGCTTGTAGCGTTTGTATTTGTGTACACTGCGCAAGTTGTGGAAGGTGCACAATGTGCCTGTGCAACATTAACTGTCAATATTCGGGATGGCGCGGGAACTAGTCACAGTATTCTTGGAAGCCTTTCTCCGCCTAACTGCGTGACATACAAAGGCCATGAGAAAGCAGCTAACGGGTTTACATGGGCTAATATCGATTATAATGGAAAGGTATGTACATTTGCTGCAGCATTTGAGGAAATATCGTTTCTTCTCTTCGGTACTCTCGGAGCAAAAGGGCAACATGACGCCGATCTGGTTGTGATGTTGTATTGCATTCTGCGTCTGTCCAGTTTCTGTGTAGTCTTTTCTTTGTTTGTTACCGGTGTCGTTGAGGGTGGTTTCCATCACCCATTGGACTGCCACGCAGTCATGTGAATGAAATAATATTATGTACGCCGGTTAACCCCAATCAATCAATCTTCTCTTTAAACGTTTAGCTTTAACTAACTTTTATACTCTATTTTTGTTAATAATGTAGTGCAAGGGAGGCTACTTAACAGCAAAAACGTTAGACAAACATGTTTATCTCCCTTCATTCAGATCGTTTGCTTCTTAAGCGAATCAGAATATTGATTTACGCCTCCATATCCGTTTAATAACATTGATGAAATCTTTTGACGTTATTTTTATATCTATTTATGACTGTAGGTAAATATTGTGATATAGGGAGTTGTCAAACAGAGAAGACCTGTTCGTCGGGTGATCATCCCAATTCATTGTTAAGCACAGTCTAAAATCAAGGTGTCAATTTATTGCTTATACAGTACTTTATCTTCTAAATAATTGTTGCGAAGGTATTTTCTAAGATATTAGAGCAAAGTGGAAGCGTGTTTAATACCTTGCAACTGTAAGATCTAAGATCCTCTGTTTCATTCAATTCGTTATGAATGTTAGCCGTGGCTCTTGTATGTAATTGTGAATCACCAGAGAGAAAGATCAAACACACAAAACCAGATATAAATCTAAATAAATATATTTTGAATAAATGAAAAGAATAATTTAATAACTATAATTTCACTCACATGATTTAATACAATGTTGTCTAAGAATCCGAAATAATTATAATTTAGAAAGTGTCGCCGAAAAAAAAATATATTTAGACTAACAAAAATACCTAAGCAAAGTCAGCTGCTGCCCTCTTGAACTCTGCTCTCCAACTGACTAAAAATTGGATATATAATTGCCAAGAAACCTTAAGACAAAGACAAATAGAATCTCAGCGGGAAATGGTTGCATCCAATCAGCGAAGAGGAGCAGAGATTTGATTGGTAATAATAAAAGTAAACAACTATATAACCTAATCCCCACAATCAGGTGTATCAGTGAGTCCCGTGGCTGCCTCTGTCCCTGGAATCCCTATTCAAATAAGTGAAATACGACGTTAAATCACGATTATACAAAGAAACAAACAAAAGTTTTTAGTAAATTATTTTAGTAAAATCTGCAAACTTTTATAGTACTAGATTACAATGCTTTTTTTCAGGATGCATGGGTCGCAGTTAACTGGATCACCGTCAGGACATGTGGATCATCACATGTAAAAGATCCGCATGGTAATTGTATAGGTGTATTAACACACTTACTAGATTTGTATTAGGGTTGCAGACACCAATTTGATAGCGAGATTAGGTATCTAACCTGGTGTCACTATGAATACATTGTCAAGCAACTGTGACTTTATATGACTATATACGACGTTTTAAAGCATTACACCGAATTTTCCGAATTTTCGCCTAAGCTTTAAACGTCTGCCGCCGAAGGATTTATAGAAAACCACAAAATGTATATTAAAACAACTACATCTGGCAGCTTCGCTCAAATATCAACAACTGAGACCCAGAACACACAGGCAAGTTTTAGAGTTGAGCAAAATATAATGAAAGGCATTTAATGTATCCCTTAGAAACCCCTACCAAAGTGATGATAAATAATGCTTGATATTAAAATAGCCCAATAAAATCACGTGTGTATTGACATTAACATTATTACGAAATAGCCATGTTAAACTAATAATCAGTCTTGTGGGTCTTAAAGGTTTAAACTGTACATCAGTGTTGTAACAACTTAATATTTTAAAAACATTCAGACCGTTATTTAATCATTTCTATCAGTATGACATTTGAGGCCCTTTCAATCTAATAAGCCCTTAATGTCATACTCATAGTTATACCTGTTGGAATTACAGTCGTCTCAAAGTTACTTTGGGGTACCGTTGGGGTCCGCGGCTGTGGCGTAGTGATTAGCGTGTGCGGTTACTAATCCTACTTCGACTTACCGTTCACGGGATCGAGTCCGTCTGTCGACCATCAGGTATATGAATGAGGCACAAGATGTGGCTCCGGCAATCGCGGGGGTGGTTTTTACCAAGTTTTCTCCCGGTTTTCCACCGTAATAAGGCAAAGAGCGGTGTGAAGTGGACGAAAAGTCGTCATATAAGTGAAATACCCTTGATTACGACAATAAATCCGAATCAAACAATCGATGTACCGTTGTGGGTTGAAGTCCGTCTATCGACCATCCGGTATATGAGTAAGTCACACGATGTGGCTCCTGCAATAGCGAGGCTGGTTTCCTCCCGATTTTCCATCGAATTTAAGCACGGAACAGTGTGAAATGGACAATCCGTTGTAATATAAATGAAATATCCTTAATTACAATGTTTAACCCCAATGAAACAAACAAAATAGTAGCATTTTCTGGCCACACAAAATACGGATGTGCTTGAATATATTTGTGTTCAGTTGTAAAAGACTAAATATGTAATCACAGTCGATCAATTTTTTGCACAAAATTGAAGAGTTTTCTTAAGCAAAATAGAATTTGCAGACCGTTTATTAAATCTTATATACCATGTAATAAGCCTTTAATTTCATACTCATAGTTATTCGTGTTGAAATTACAGTCGACTTCGGTAAATGTCATTGTTTACATAATTATATAATAACGTACATGTCGTGGAAATGGGTGGTCCCCAGCAGTGGTTCAGTGACTACAACTTCGGCTTACTGATCGTCCTTCCATTACCTCTCATTAATACCGTATGGATATGGAGAGTTGTTTCAACAATGGCGGGGTGGTTGTTACGAGGTTTCCTCCTAATTTTTCACCGTATTTAAGTAATACATAATGAGAAATACAACCCGCCGTCATGAAAGTGAAACATATTCGAGTGCGATCTTAAATACTAATCAAACGAACACACAAAAGACGTTTCACCATCTCCATTGCAGGTAGTTACGGAGCGGCCCGTCTGCCGGGATGTCCACATATCGTGACGCGTGCGGAATGGGGCGCGCGAGACAGCCAAGGTGGACCGTGGCCACTCACACAGGTCACCGAGGGCGTTTTCATACATCACTCAGCAACCGGAAGCTGTTTCAACCAACAGACTTGTTCTGCTGAAGTGCGCAGTTTTCAGAATTATCACATGGATACTAAACGTTGAGTTGTTATTTTATTCTGCTTTACACTCAACGTAATATAATCTGCTATATTTCTTTTTTACTCTAAGTTACCGTATACATGAAATATTTATGAACATTTAAAGATTAATAAATATGCACCATTAGCAGTGGGCAGTGGCATAAACAAAGTACTATGGTAATGTAAGGGGAATTGTTTTGTTAATAGAATAAAAGCTATATTAAGTAAGAACATCATATCATCAACAAAATTGATGCCTGAGTTGTTTTTAATTTTAGATAATGTACTGGCGAGTTACTTAAGTTCTGATTACTAATAATATATCGACCCTCCTTTATTTCGTTTCTCAGATTGGGGTGACGTTGCATACAGTTTCATGATCGGCGAGGATGGGAATGTGTACGAGGGTCGCGGGTGGAATCAAATCGGGGCCCATACGTATGGTCATAATCACAACGCTCTTGGTAAGCTCGTTTACATTTTTCCTGAAAAGTGGAGATATTTGGTAATTAGACTTGCTGAATTGTCTGGACTTGCGGAATTTGTGTACGCTTTGTAAAAAAAACTCTTGATTTATTGATGGGAACAAACGTTCCAGCAACTAAACAGTCGCATTAAGGTAAAAGATTTATAACCGCTGCTATATGATGCAACTATGCTGTTTAAACATATTTAAATGACAGGACTGTGCTGAAATAAAATGTTTATACGTAATAGGCCGTTACTTCTTGTGTTCGCTCATGCCATTTAGTTTTCTAACCGAGCTAAATCTGGGGTACACTGAGCAGGGGCGACAATCTCCAAAATGGCGAATAACAGTGGTTGGTTGGAGGTATATATTCGTGCTGCTTACGGAATTCAATAAAAAGACTAACAAATACTAATTCCACGGCATGTTTCACTATGTTAAATGGCATCCTTTGATGTGATACAGAGTTATTCCAACCCAGACCTCCGCGTTCATCAACTGATTTTTCCTATTATTTCAAATCTTATCACATCAGCAAGATGTATAAATTACACAGAACAAAGTACCTGAATTGACATGGTTTATGGAATAATGTATATGTTGTGTTACAGGCTTCTGTGTGATTGGTACTTTTACCGGTCATATTCCCAATGACGCCGCGTTGAGCGCCGTGAAACGTCTGATAGACTGTGCTGTACAGAACGGAAAGGTCATCAAAGGGTATTCACTTCGGGGACATCGAGACGTCTCACAAACAGAATGTCCAGGACAAAAACTCTACGACCTCATCAAAACTTGGCCACACTATGGCTAAATTGTTATTTTGAAGGCTAAAAGGCGCATTCACATGGTTTGGTCTGTAAAACTTGATGTTTGAGACTCGCCGTAATTTGGGGGATACCAAACCGAATTTATTACATTTTATCAGGGATGCGCCGTAAGGCATCGCAATGTGATGTAGAATAAATCTATACAATTCAAGAGAAATTATCTGATCATCTTGACGTGTTTATATATCAATTGTTAATTGCCAAGAGAGATATACAACGAAATAAAAATGAAGAATGGCAATTTTCAAGAATCAGCCTGTTCGAGGTGCCACAGAGCCCACTAAATATTGTAGTAAAAACGTAAACCTAGGTAATGCGATGTTTATTATAACATTGGATATGTGAGTATTTGTTTGTGTGTTTGTTTGATTGGGGTTTAACGTCGTACTCAAGAGTATTTCACTTATATGACGACG
>JAQQZZ010046434.1:0-10226 GCA_030265115.1 Mopalia vespertina | reverse complement strand
TGGTGTTTTATGCCGTGTTTAAGGGTAGTTCGCTTATATGACGGCGGTGTATTCCAATAATAATTGACACTAACACAGCCAAGATGTGAAGCGTTTCCATAATGTTGGAAAGTAAATTTTCCTCCAGTGCTAAGTAAAGACAGCATTGCTACTCTTCAAACAAACTACCCTTAGCCAGAGGGCTCTCAAACAATGAAAAGCCACACAAACAAAACCATAAAATGTGAAGAGATCTGCTATATTGAACAAATAATGATCCTCCAGTGAAAAGTACAGACACGCAGAGAGCATTACCAGAACAGAATTACCTCCCTTTCTGTTATTGTAAGTCAAAACTTTCCAGGTTCCATGCACAGGGACTTTTATTAATTTAATGATATACAAAATTTGTTAACTATTTAGTGACATGTAAATTGATAGCCACAGACTTTCAAGTTTTAATAATAAGTTTATTTTTAAGGTGGAAAACTCACGTAGATTCTTCAAACTGCATCCTGAAATTTCGTAGCTCTGAGTTTAGGCTATTGATACAGAGTTTGTCTTGTTCCTGTCTGGCCAGAGCTTCACGTTTGAGGCGTTCATATTCCGTGGAGCCGTTCTCCAGGTCAAGGTTCAGGTTGTTGAGCTTTTCCGTCAGAGTGCTCTTTTCTTGTTCAACCAATGAAAGAGCCTGAAATGTTTTCAAATTTTTCATTATGTTAAGTATAATGCTTATGAACACAGAATCCCAAATTTTTGTATTAACTGTAAACTGTTGTTTACTTAGTTTCAAGTCATTATTGGCGATTTTTAACAAAAAGCTGATACCATAATGACAGCTAATGCTTAACACAATTATCAAATACATTTTAACAGGAAAAATAAACAGGGAATGAAAAATCAATTGCTGACTAGTTATCTAATTATGTTAGTTACGCCTTGTTAATATTTTCTATTTTCAATTATTTTATATTAAATAATAAATTTAAGTCTGTTTTAGAAGAAATACAACAATGCATACCGAATTATTATTGTTTGAAACGTTCTTATTTTCCTGCCTGCTGATTATGGCAACATTTCTATACCTGTTGTTTAAAGGGGCAAACATAACACACACCAAATATTTTAGCAAGAAGTTGTATGAAGACAATAGAGGTATTTCACTGTAAAAAGGACCACATTTTCCAGCCTGCAGAAATCAGAAATTGGTCAAGATTTATAGTTAGTATGTGGACACTAGTTTTCCATTGTACATGTATATATGAGCTAATTTTCCCACCTGTTGTTTATCATTTTCGGCAATGAGAAGTTGATCATCTCTCTCTCGCTGGAGGCTGATTATCTCCTCGGACAGCTCCTCTCGTTCTCTCTGCGTCCTGGTCGTCGTATCTTCCTTCTCCAGAGTGTTCTGATGAATCATCTCATCACGCTGAGACTCAAACTGTAATCGTTGATTCTCCTGCAACCGAAGAGCACAATTCTTTGATTTCTTGAATAGGACACACTTATAATACACGATTTGTTTGTTTGATTGAGGTTTAATATCGTACTCAAAGATATTTCACTAATATGATGACAGATTGTCCTCTTCACTCTGTTCCTTGCTTTATAACAGTGGAAAACCGAGAGGAAACCTATGTTGGCTCAGAAACTATACATTCTAAAAACTGATCAGCTCAGAATCTATACATTCTACATACTGATTGGCTCTGAAACTACACCTTCTATATACTGATAGGCTCAGAGGCTATACATTCTATATACTGATTGGCTCAGAAACTATACATTCTACCTACTAAATTGGCTCAGAAAGGATACATTCTACAAACTAATAAAGTAAGTTGCCAACATTTTCACACAACGTTTAGGCAATTGTTCGGTGTTTAACAAAAACCTTCCTCTTATAGCTAGAATTTTGGGTTGAAAGGCAGCCCTGACCTGATTAAGTGTGTTACACAATAGACGGAGATACATCTCAACACCCTATAACCTCAGGCATACCCCTTATATCTGAGAGCACCAGGGCAACATAAGCTCCCTCCCAGCACAAACCTACCTTTTCTCTGGTCATTCTCTCCACATCTTCCTCATGAGCTTGTTTCTCCTGTGCTAATGCTACCTGGAGATCTTTCTCTATCTGATTAAGTCGAGTGTTTAGAGATTCCTTCTGTCTCTCAAGTCTCTCCACTTCTCTCTCCTTCTCCTGCAGTAAACGCTGAATTTCACCTTCAAGATAAAGACAAAATCTTTCAGATATATGATCCACAATGTATACTTTTATTGCAGATTGCAAGTGCCTAGATGCTCAATCTAGGTACTGATATATTTCTGGAATCTTGCAATGACATAACACTGAAAATTTAATCTGACTGATGGTTGATTGTATGTTAGCCACACCCTTTAGATCTTAGGGAGGTCAGTGGTGTTATACACGACAATGGATGTTAATAATATAGACGCAGTGTATCCCAAGAGTATGCATGAGAACTTTTGACAGAGCAACAATGCCAATAATCATGATAGAAATATTTTATATGTTTCCTCCCAGATAGTCTCTCAAAATATGTATATTCAGCGGATTTCGAGTCTCTGGTCACAACACTTGATCCAAAAGATCGACAAGTGTCAGGTAAAATTGTGAAAACATATAAAGGCAGATTTTGATTGGTTAAAAAAACTATTTAATGGACAGCTGTCGATAGGTCAACTGCTTATATCAACACATTTTCTGATTTGGATAACACTTGATTTTATCATCTCTCCAATAAGCCAAAGCCCTGAGTATCAAATAAACAACACCTGGACACTCCTTCAAGTTATGATTAGCATTTGAGTCACGTGACATCATTGTCTTGACATCATCATTAACTGTGTTATATACCATCTTGATTGATTGATTGGTGTTTTATGCCGTGCTTACGGGTATTTCACTTATATGACAACAGTGTATTCCAACAATAATTGACACTAGCACAACCAAGATATAAAGTGTTTTCATAATGTTAGAAAGTTAATCTCCCTCCAGTGCTAAGTAAAGACAGCATTGCTACTGGCCAAACAAACTGTCCTTAGCCAGAGGGCTCTTATCATGGAAGAGCAATTTAATAACGCATATGGTGGACGATCCATGCCATATCATTTTTGTATTTATATAGTATTGACTTATATTTAATAAATATTCACAATAATCGCTAACAAAGGTCCCGTAATTGACAAAAACAAGGGGCTTCACATACCTTGCAGGTTCTCTTTTCTGATGAGGAGTTCTTGGTTCTCCCCCTCTAGTTGATCTTTGCGAGTTTCCAGCTGAGAGATCGTCTGATTGGCTTCGTACAGTGAACTTTCCAAACTCTCTTTCTCTGAGCTCAGTGTCGCGATAACTTCACTCTGCTGGCGATTTTCTCTCTCAGCAGCTGTAAGTTGAACGACGAGTTCACCCTTGTCTTGTGTCAAGATCTCTTTTTCCCTAATGACAGTAGTGACATTGACGGTGTGACGCTCTACCTCACGGCGTGTGCTAATTAGCTCTTCTGCCAACGCTTGTTTCTGGCGGGAAATCTGAACAAAAAGAAACAAGAATTATTATATTGAAGTATGAAGTTGTCCAACTACCCATATGTGTTCACTCTGTTGAGGCTTTATGCCATGTAACAAATTATCTCCCTTCTATGACTGCCCATTTCTCACTCTGCTTTATTTAAATATTTTGGAAACAGGGAGGAAACCTTGTGTAAAAAAAATCGCTATTGCCAGATCCACCATGCTTGACTATCATAAACCTTAGGTGAATAAAAGGAAGAGAAATAGACTGATACACAACCCATTGAACGACGGCCGTGGGCCACCTTGTCAGTTTTAAAATCACAAATATGATTTTATTTCTATTTCTAAAATTGAAAAGCTGGCAGCAAAAAGGACCTGAATTCAATTTTTTTAGCCCCATAAGTGACCAGAATTTAATGAAATGGAGACTTACGTTATTGAGTTGCTCTGTGACATCGGCTTTGTCTCGAACCAGATTCTGTAAATCTTCCTCCATCTGTTGTCGTGTGACTTCGCTTAACTCCAATGTCTGATTCAAACCCATTTTCTCAGTATCTAAATCCATCTTTTCCTGTTCCACTTTAACCAACTCCTCTCTCAACCCGATACGTTCCTGTTCTAAACAACTCTTCTCATTGAGAATGGACGTGTACTCGGCTTCCATCTAGAATTCAAAATAAAGCATAATGCCAAATTGAAATGTAAATATGCACCTGTTCAATCTTAAACCAAGTGTACTTAGTTTGAAGAAATTACAAATCATAAGCCAAAAATGTATTTTTGATGTGCCGCTAAATCTACTCACTAGTTGTAGATTAGAATCACTAGATTAGAAAAATTTCATATTTTGATCACCAATACTGTATATCACCTTACATTGTGTATTTTCGTTATCTTTGGACAACACTTTTTCAGTTTGAACAGACTCTAGTTTAGAAAACTTTGCAGGTTGAAACCTATCCGGGAATTTAACCCATGACCCTCTGTCGGAACTAAGAAAATAATATTCAGTTTGTACAAGAAACAAAAATCAGTTACATGTATGTTTAATTCTGTTTATGAATAGCTATTACCCTTTTGCTAGTTGCAAAATAGCGTCTACAAGAAATATGTTATCTGATAAATTTTTATGCTTTCTGACTTAAAAAATGTGTCATCTGATGCATTTCTACCCCCTTTAATGAGCTTCCAAATCCTGTGGGGGAAACATAATCCACTTTGACAATTTTTTGCGTCTTTTAGAAAGTGAAGATTAACAGTATTTTCGTTTTTTTGGGACAACACTTTCTAAGTTTGAATAGATTCTAGTTCAGACAATTTTGCCGGTTGAAATCCGTCTGGGAATCGGACCCACAACCACTTTGGCAAAATATTCCACTTCGACAAAAAAAGTAACATTTCTATTTTAGAAGTGATAAAAACTTTCTTTCTACATGTATGTAGCTCCCTGCTCTACAGCCTCTTGTTTTAATCCATTAAAGATGATTTCCAATGCCTGAATTGTTACAAACCTGCATGATGATCTTGTTCAAGTCAATCTTGTCCTGTCCAAGGCCTTCATTCAAAGCTTGCATTTTCAAGATAGCATCTCTTAGATTGGCCTCATCACCTCTCACACGGTTCATGTCTACCTCTAACTCGGCTTTTTGTACCTCCGTTCTAGAGAGCACTTCCGTGACCTCTGATCTCTGCTGATCTAGTACCTCCTTTTCCAAAAGAGCTCGGTTCAAGGCTTCCTTTGTAGCAACGAGCTCTTCTTTGATAGTGGACACCTTTTGCTCAGTCTGGTCAATGACACGTTGACTATAACAAGGAAAACAAGGGTTTGGATTGATTGTATTGCTAAAATATATTTCACTTATGGTGTGAGTTTTGATATATATTCAAAATGATTTTGTCTGATTGGTTTGTTTGATTAAGGTTTAACGCCGTTTTTAATGTTTTTCACTTATATGATGACGGATTGTCCATTTATTATTCTGTCATATTAAAATATGGTGGAAAACCGTGGGGAAACCTCATAAAAACCACCCCAACTATTGTTGGAGTCACTTCTAACGACTCCATCATATATCTCAGGTTCACTAGCAACAATGGCAAAATACGATTCAAAACAAAGTCTCAACAGATCTGCCTCTAAGTTTTAAGAAAAATCAGGAAGTTTTCTCTAAAAATCCATGACCCATAAAGGAGAGAAGGACGTTAAAAGGAAATTGTGCAATGGTGAATGCTAAGAATAATGGCAGACCCCAAAAAATGTACAACTTATTTTTGTCTCACATGATATCATTACTAACCATCGTTCATTCTCTTTGATCTGCCTGTCCTTGTCTTTGTTCAAGTCCTCTTTTTCATCTTCAAGCTGATCTCTCTGTCGCTGAAGCTCTGCATTGGCAGCTTGTATTTTTTGATTCTCGCTATTCAAAGCCTCTATCTGTTCGTTGAGGGTAGCTCGGAGTTTTTCCATCTGTGACTTTTCAGTATCTGCCACAGTTAACACGTTCTTAATCCTGTCACGGTCTCGGCTGGAATCTTCACGCTCACGCCGCCTAGAAATAAACACAACATTTTACTTGAACAGGTTCTACTAGATCTGAACAATCTAGGAAGAAAACATTTTCCAATCTTCTCAGTTAACAAGAGCTCCCCTAACAAACTGATCCTTATTGATTACTGATAACACAAATCAACAAACATCAATTCATGTGGTATATTTGAATCTTTCTTGATAATACCCTAGGAAAATCATGCAACTATGTAGCTCTGGTTCAGGGGGTAATCCCAGGTCTTGGGGTGAAATTTTGAAAAGAATGTTTGGGCCTTATGCAGGTTTAGGAGAGAAATTTGTCACTTCATATATTGTGTTTTGGGAGAAATTTTACATTTTATCCAAGCTTTTAGAATAATAATAACAATAATAATTTTATTTAACGAAAAAAAATTACAGTCAAATTAAAAATTTGCTCTTCCCTGTAGTCCTCAATAAATAATTTTTCACAAATTTCATAAACATATGCATATTATTTTAACAATATAAACTTACGCAATATCGACTTCATCCTTCAGTTGAAGAACCTGGCATTCCATTTGTCTACGGTCATTTTCCACACCGTCTAACTGTTTACGCACTGTAGTGTTCTGGTCCCGCGTGGCATTCAGTTTAGCCCGGAGCTCTTGGACTTGGAGCTGACGCTTGTTAAGAGCTGCCTGGACAGCAGAGAAGGTGGCATCGGCAAAAGCCGGTGATCGAGATCTACCACGTGGTGAAATGGAACGTGTACGACCTTTTGAGGAGAATCGGGGTGACCTTGACCTTGAAGGTGACAGCGAATGCTCTCGGAATGTTCTAGTGAAGGCAGCTCCTTCGCCGCTTTCATCAGCGTCAGCGTCATTGATTACCGCCTGAGCGATGTCTCTGAGGGCAACATGAAGTACTTCAGTATCTTCCCGGATCTGGCGTGCAGCCTCATTCTCAGGCATTTCCCCGTCACTGCAAGCGCCATCGCCCAGACGATTCTCAAGCTGAGCTATATTTCTCTGAAGGGTGTTGATTGTTTTGGCCTTCTCGTCAACCTGGACCTTTAACTTCTCATTGGTCATTGTTAAATCATTTACTCTGAAAACACACAATAATCAATCATTTTTTAAAGGAATGATTTTTGATTTGTGCTTTATTTTATAGCTGTTTGATGGTTACAGAATATTCAGAGCATTTTCACAGCAGAGTAGTTTTTAGAGTTAACTTGGATCGGAAAATTTATGGAAGCTAAAAATATTATATGCCCAAATTAAAGTCAATGTATAATTTTTTTCAGAATATCTGTGTTCAAAGATTAAGCCAGAGGGGTGTCCACCCGTCCAAATGGACACCCTGAAGTGAACAATTGCCTCATTTGGACACCCTGCTTTAAGAAACTTTAACAAGCAGGAGGTAGGGAAACTGTCAAAATTGGACACTCAGTTATTTGAAAAGTGAAGCAAAATGACCATTTAGGACACCATACTTTTGATTTCTAGCTAAGCCCCTGGAAAACAGACAGTTTAATTCATGTTGTTCAGTCATTATATATGTCTGTGTTTAAATCAAGCTAAAAGGGTGTTAATAGCCCTGATTATGGTCTGAAGAATTGGGGTAGGAACCTTGACTGGTATTGTCAAAAAGACGAATTATCTAAATGGTTTCGTGTGGTGGAAAATAAGATCACAAGTTATCAGTTTTTTATTCAATTTAATTCTAATGTAAACTTGCTTTATAGGTGTTTAACATTATATTCAAAGGTAATTCACTTATACAAACTTTTAAAGCCTGCGCATTGCCAATATTTTGTGGTAAAACTGGAGAAAAATCTTGTAAATGCAACATTACTATCACAAAACTTATCGCCAACTTCCATTATAATGCGGTCAACAAACCACAAGAAATAATCCAAAGGACAAATCACAATACTGTGGTTCAGACACATTATTTTGATTGATTGATTGATTGGTGCTTCACTCATTGTTTTAGGATATTTCACTAATGTGACCACAGTGCATTCCAACAATAATTGACATCAGCCCAACCATACTATGTGAAGTGTTTTGATAAAGGTTGAAAATTAATCTTTCTCTAATGCTAAGTAAAGACAGCATTGCTACTCTCTAAACAAACTGCCCTTAGCCAGTGGGCCATTATTTTGAAATTATGTAGTCACACAAAGGGAGATAACTTGCTGAGTCACTCAAAGAAGATAACTTAATTGGAGTTAAGATCAGCGCTGTGGGCGTCATATTTAGTCTGTAATTCAATGACCTCTCTGACCTTTTCTCTGTACTGATTTTCAATGGTTATTTTCTCTCGTTGTTCTCGGTCCATGTTTACCTGATTGTAGACAAAACAAGATTACAAAATATTTAATTTTAGCTACAATAAAATATAAGCAGAAGACCAACTGGCTTGAACCTGAGGAATGTCCGATGAATTTCAATCAGGAAAATTACCTGAACTGCAAATTGTTCAAATTAAGATAATATATATTGATTTTGATCACAAATTCTGATAAATATTCTGACAGAGATGAGCAGTAAATATATTGATTATTTAGTTGATAAAGCAAACTTTTAATATACTCTTCATATTTCATATGTTTTTGCATTGTTTATTAATTTTAAAACAGTTAATAAACATTTATTCAAATCATTTAAGGATTTACAAACTTATTTTTTTTTAAAAACATTTAAATGTTATTGCGCTAGTTTTTGGTTCCTAAATCTGAATACATTGTTACTTTTCGAATATTCATTTTAAACAAGCTTTAATTAACATTTCTTCAAATCATTTTAGAATTTAAAAAAATTAAATACATTTTTATAACAAAACAAAATTCATGCGTCTTATTTGAAATCCATGATAAGAAAAGAATAACAATGAGTTACAGTGTTTTCCATTTAGCAAAGTAACACATTTTCTTCCTACCTGAGATTGTGTGTCCATGTTACGTGAGTTGGCACTGAAGTTAAGACAGGCAGAATGCATGCTGCGAGATGTACGAGTGATATCAGATCTAACAGCAGACATATCACGTTCTGTGGAAAGCTTCATATCGTTGAACTGTCTACGGAATGCCACAACAGTTCTCCATAGCGATAAGAGACGACCATGTTCATTACTGTAGTAATCATTGAAAGACTGCGGGCAGAAAAAGTTGAGAAATCGATAAGAATTGACATTAGAGAAGTACAGAGCTCTTTGCTTGCTATTTGATGGATCCCTCAAACACAAAAAGAGAAAACAAAATGTCTGTTGTGTTTACAGCTAATTATTCAACTTTTATGCTAGTGACAAAAAAAACAAAACAGTTTGAAATTCTAATAACAGACAATTGGAGCAAATAATCTATCTGGACATGAATCAGTTTTGTAGATATATGTTCGGTTTGTTTGGGTTTTAGAGTTTACTTATTTTTTTAATATGAAGGACAGCTGTAAATTTTTTTTTGGATTGGTCATTGATTGTTTTACACCAAATAAATGAATACGGTTAATTCCCTCGAATGATTGACTGATTGGTGTTTAATGCCATGTTTAAGTGGATTTTACTTATATATTTACTTATAAGGTGTACATGTACATCCAAAGGGTGATCACCACAACCATAATTTGAAGTGTTATATACAAATCTTCTTTTGGAAAATTAATGTTCCTGTATAGTGGACAGCATAAATATACTTCAATAATAGTGTCCATATCCAGAGGGGTTCCTCAAATGAAGTTCTCTGGCTTGGAGCAAAGTAACCTCAACATTTCAGTTGTTTTGCCCCGTTGGAAAGCATATCTTCCTTCAGTGCTAAGACAACATACTAACATTAGCCCGAGAGCATGCAACAAACATGTCCTAAGCTTGATATTCACTAAATTGGAATTGCTAAAGACTTGCTATTTTTCTTCTTGTTCAAGAAATGTTTTCATTATTACTATCCAGTTGTTAGACATGTCCTGGTGTTTGTCATCAGACTGGCTTGTAATCTACCATTAATACATAAAGAATTAAATAAAGTGTTGAAACGTCGAGCAAACATGAAGTTCTCTGTGTTCTTGTTTTGTGTATTATATAAGTTTCTATCTCGGCTTCTAAATGAGACTGAAACAAGGTACATGTACCTAGTTAATTTGACCCATGAATACAATTAATTTTACAAAATTCTGTGTTAGTACCTGTTCCTCAT
>JAQQZZ010046424.1:0-10226 GCA_030265115.1 Mopalia vespertina | reverse complement strand
ATCGTTTGCCTTCATTCTGTTCAACTTAAGGGAGACCAGTTTTCCTTGGATCACAAGCTCAAATTATAATGAAAGTGAATAACTTTGATAGATTTGTATTTAGGATTATGTGACCGATGTAACTCATGATAACAAGCCATCCTTATTGGTGACTGAAACCGCCTTTGACATGATTGACAAACAAAAGAATTGCAAAGCAAAGTATTTTACTCTTTTCTAGAATGTTTTATTTTTCGCAAAGTTGCTTTTGGTTAGAAATGTTTATATGGACTTCTTAAAACATTAGAGAACCAAGACTTAAACCTTTAACAATCCCATTACAAAAAAATCATATGAATTTATTTTAATACAATTTAATTTTGGTGGCAAATCTCAAAACTTCACAACAATTTTCCCTATCCGGACATCCACAATCTTCTGGAGTATCTGTACTGCTTTGTCTATGGATACTGTATCGGTTATCTTCACTCTGAAATCAAAAATAAATTTTATTTCAACCTGTTGAGGAATGACTTGGAAATACATAGAATATTAGATCCAATAAAAAAGAAACCAATTAAGTAAATTAAGTTTGCAAATTGTTAATATTCGAAGTATTAAATCACTGTTAACACTCATTTGAAGATTAGGAATGGGCCTTGAACTTCGGGGTGTCCACTGTCACAAGTTAAGTGAATGTTAATAATCTGTGTATATTTAACTTGTTTTTGATGGATAAACAAACAAAAATTTGGCATGTTCAGCTCAATTACAGTCTTATCTCGAGCAAAACCTGAACCGCTTATATCCCCTGTAAGAGTGATAACATGTGAATCGAGCATGCATCTTCTCAGACTTACTTTATAATGCCCCTGTCAATCTTTTCTGCTGCATCATGGAGGATGTCTGGATGATATGTCAAGGCTCCAATAAACAAACTAAGGTTTTGGTAGTAGATTTAATATTTTTTGTTATGTTTTATAGTTGGTAATTTAGAACAATTAAATTCACAGAAGACCATCAACATCAGCAGAAAAAAATTGTGTGTTCCCCTTTTGAAGTGACAATAATTTCGTATATAACCTTTCAGAATGGAATGGATACAGCTGTCTTGAAAGCTGATAATGTTAGTATCCAATATCAAAACAATTTCTCAAATGGAATTGGTCAGTAGTTAAATAGGGAGACAAATCAATTTCTCTTCTAGTGCCACCTGTGACTGACTGACTGACTAACAATGTAATTTAATCAATGACAAGGCCAATTTTCAGCCCATTCAAGCTATGCTGCAAAATTATTATCAGCTTGATGTATTGGCACGGTTAAAACTCCAATTACATTCGTATATATGTCACATAATTAAGACACGATGACCAACTAACGGGCTGGAATAGGTAAAATGACTCTTGGTTTCGTTTGTATTATTTGTGCTCTGATTATGATCAAATATCTGTTGATTAACAGTACGGTTTGTGTGAACAATAGAAAGGATACGCTGGTAA
Organism: Mopalia vespertina; assembly: GCA_030265115.1. NCBI lineage: Eukaryota > Metazoa > Mollusca > Polyplacophora > Chitonida > Mopaliidae > Mopalia > Mopalia vespertina. The sequence goes on along the minus strand of JAQQZZ010046424.1, from coordinate 8,745 downwards.
CGGCCATGTTGAGCTCTGGCCAATGTCCATATTTGATCAAACAAGAAGCAGACACTGGCTCCTCTTAGAAATAACTGTTCTGAATTTGGTGGATCGAGCTGTTAAAAAAAAATACATAGCATTCAACTTTCATTTTTCTTTTGAAATTAAGGTCATTTATAAGTGTTACATCTTTGATAGTATAACAGTATCGGAACAAACTTAAAGTTTTTGTTCTGAGAAATCCTAATGCTTTTTACTCGAAAGATGGGTTATCTGCCTCCCATAAGTGTATTTAACTTGGCACATAAGACACTTTTATCTCAAATAATGTGTGTGTGTGTGTGTGGTAGAGCACCAATGATACGTAGTGAAGGGTTGTATGCGCCAATTGAAATAAATGATATGAAATTACCCGGACATCCAATGCATATAAATTACATGGTTTATGTACAGAGATACTATGTGTTTTGGGGAATTTGACCAATATAACCACACGTTAATTCTCACCTTCTGCAAGGACTGTAACTTTAGTTATCATATTTGTTTTGTTTTAACACCGTACTTACGGCAATTTCACTCACAGGGGATTTTCTTACGAAGTGTATTCCCCACTGTATCAAAGTAAGGCAGACTAAATAGTGGACATTTCATTATCATATTAGTGAAATACCCTTGAGTATGATGTTTAACCTCAAAGAAAAAAACAAATACTAGTCCAGCCAAAGATCTGTACATGCATTTAATTAAAATAACAAGGGAGATAATCCTAAAAAAATGTTGGAATGGGAAGGAACTTGTTCTGGTTGAGATATTCCAACTAGGAGGGCAAACCACCCTCAACACACCTTACCCGGTCCCACATTCTTGTGGGAATTGAACTGCTATGCCAATAGCAATCAACATCAGAAGTTAAATCTAGTATTATGAAACTATTTTACTACCCTTCATGGAACCCAGACTAAATAGAATTATAAAATTTCCATGGTAGACTTTGAGAGTTCACTTTAATTACAACTTTGTTGTGCCAGCCCATGGTTGAAAAGTGATTAAAATTCAAGGAGAATATTGAGTAACCACATTAAAGTTGGCCAATGTGCGACCGAACAGGTCGAGAAGAGTCCCTACATAAGCTTTATTTACCTGTAAATTGGATTGAGATGTAACCCATCGTGATCCAATTCCTAAACTGGATATCACATCATTTTTGTGTGGTACAGGATGGTTATATCGGTCTCCCATCAAGTTTATGTCTTCTTCTGAGTTAAACAACCGTACTGTGAAATACAGAAAAATTAAATTATAGCTGTTACAATGCCAGATGAACAATGGTTGTCTTCTAAGAACTACACGATTATACTCTACAAAAACTGGACAGAAGTACACTAAGAAAAGCTAGAATTAATAAGAATCTGCCTTGACTGACTGGATGATTGACTAATTGATTGATAGATCGATTGATTAGGTGAGTGATGGTTTGATTGATTAGCTTTAAAAACAGTGGTCAAGAACATTTCACTTATTATAGGACAGTAGAGTACTCTAACAATTTATAGCCGCACTAACAAAACCATAAAATGTGAAATGTTGATGGAAAACTAATATGCCTCCAATGCTTAATAAAGTCCGCACACACTACTCATAGCACCTGGGCTTTAATGTGGAAGAGTCCTGCCAGCCACTCATGAGAAGCAAACAACTATATAAAGCCATCAGCCCAGCCAGTTTACTATGTACACATTTATTTCTTTAACAACAGGTGATCTGATGATTAGAAGGTAACAATCTTAGAAAAGTGTGAACTTTCAGAACATATCAGACAGCTTAAAGGTGAAAAAAAGAGATGGAATAATGGTTTTCCCATGTCATATTCCATTATCTCTTTCTTTTCATAAAGGATTTTACATGTACCATCAGAAGAAAGTTTCAGAGCACTGACCTCCATTATCAATGATACAGTCCACTCCAAGTCCCCCCGTCTCCTCCAGAACACTGCTTACAAGAATGTTACTCTTGTGACCTGTGTCGATTATGTGGGCTGTTATCACATCAAACAGAAAGGATTATCAGTCAAACTTAAGGGGGAAGATTCCACAGATCAGCCGCTAGTTGCTTAAAGCTCTATTAGCCTACTCGTAACTGCCCGTTTCATGATGTCATGCCACAAAGAATGTGTAACCAATATCACAATAGAAATTCATCTAACAAACTGATAACAGAGCTATAAGCAACTGCATGGCCCCAGGCATATACATATATTATTTATAACAGAATTTCTATGTTTATCGCTGAACATAATAATGCTCATATGATGGTGGTACGTCTCATTATGACTGAACGATGAGTCATCGAAGTTCTGCCCACTGGTTTGTTGACTGACTATTGGTAAATGTGTTATCCACCATGTTCAAGGTGAAAATATTCAATTTACAAAGAACATATTGAATTTTAAAGCAGAACAATTCAATTTTGTTAGTTTGTGTTCGTAAGAAACTTACTTTTATCAACCCCTGTAACAGTATAGTCTTACTCACACAATCATAACATGTGAAGTGTTTAAACTATAGGAAATTAATGTTCCTCTTTTGCTAACTAACTAACTACATGAGAAAGCCTGATATATAGGCCTACTACCTTAGCCAGAGGGCCATTGGAATATTGATGCTGCAAATTCATTGATGACCATCCTCACTTAGTATTTCGATAGCACCAACTCAGACAATTCTTGATCTAAAATAAGTACTGATCTGTTTGATTGACAGACATTTTACACCGTAAATTTTTTTATTTCACTCATATCGTGGTGTAAAGAAACCAGCAGGAAACCACCACAACGTCACTGGTACCCAATACTGATAAGATAGGACAATTGCAGGACACAATACAAAAAGACAACAGCAGATTGGCATTGCCCACGACTGAATCATGAACTTCAGAAACGTCTGACATGGTCAGGATCCCCCCAAACAACCAATCATACAGCATGTCTTGCCACTAAGCCAGTATAACTAAACCATTGAACAATGTAGCTTACCCCAATATGAATGGTGAACAAAATCTTTCTTTTGACAGTTACTGTACAAGATTATATATTCCATAGAAATCCCGAAGCTCATACTTAGTAAATATGCAGGTAAGATACAACTAACACAAACCAAAATGTTCACAACACTTTGGGGTTAATTTGAAAGACAAGACACACTGTTGACTTCACGTATATCTTAACCTTGACAACCTTACCTAATGGCGGCTGGAAACTTGTTAAGACATCTCTTTCAGCTTGAGTACTTGATGTGGCTAACACCTGAACTCACAACAAAACAGAATTTTTAAGAGACATTTTAAGGTGCAAAAAAAATATACAAAAGCAAAGCCAATTATGGATATCAACTGGCCTAATTAGAGAAACGTTGTTTTCGTACAATTTGTGAAAGTTTTTACTTGAAACCAAAATGTCGTCTCCATAATACATTTAATATGTTCTAACACAATAATCTTGTATGGGAATTCTTTAATAAATACATATTTTTAATGCAGAGTAAGAAAATTATGTTTGATTAAATGAATGTGAAAAGAAACCACCCTAGGTCTCACCGACAACCATTACGAGATACAACAGGATGAGGAAAATGATGTAACTAGACAAAATGAACCAATTAACAGTGCGACACACCATAACAAAACAGCACTGTGCTTTCTTTTAACTCAGAGTGCACAAGGTAAGCACCCAGGACCACCCATCGCTCATTACGTGATATCCACTCAATCCCATTAAATTAACATGACAAGTCTCACAATCAATGATAAGATTTCTTGTACATTTATATTGACTTACCTTAGCTCCCCAATGTTGACTCAACTGTATACAAACAGTTCCGAATGCTGAGGCTCCATCCATGACCAGTATTGTATCACCACCACAGATCCTGGCAGAGTAGTGGAGAGCTGTGTAACCTCTGACAGCATCTCCCAGCATCCCTGCTGCCTCCTCAAAACCTAACATGTCTGGCTTCTTCACTGATACAACAACAAATCAAAAAATTTGAGAACTGAATTTTTGAGTATCATGCCAATGTTATGAACAAAATACATGTTAATATTTACAAAGCATTAAATTAACTGTTCTTGAATATGATTATTTATATTTTAAACCACAGAGATTCTCCTTGTTTATCCAATGGTATTTGACTTATAGTGTGATGGACAAAAAACTAAAATGTCGATCAGTTGAAAAATATTGATTTATAAGTTTTTACATCAAGAGGCAGCTATAATAGAGTTCTATTGTATTAAACAAATATGAGAGCTGTTAACAAAAACATTACTGCTTATAATTTTTTAGTTTGTGGTTTGTTGAGGAATTCTATCATCCATAATCATCAATCAAAGGTGCAATTAGCTGTAGTATGATTTTTACAAGACGAAGAAATGCTAACCATTGAGCCATGATTGCAGGCACAACCAGATAAAGTGAGATTACATTTGTTAGTGATATGGCACCACACATTAGCCCTGTCCTTCCTTGATTGATCGTTTGATTGATTATTTCCCTTGAGTGTACTTTAGCATAAACTAACCATACTAAAAATTCATTAATTAAAACAACTATATAATGTGAATTGATTTGCTCAACTGGAAAAATAATATTCCTCTAGTGGCAAATAGAAGACAGCACTAAGACGCCAGCAGGCTCCTTTCCTTGGATGGCAATAGATGCCAAAAAAGAACAAAGACATAGTTTCTGTACCTAAATCATACTCATTGAATACTGTATACTCAGCACATCCACTGTAATGACTGTTCAAGCACACAACTCCTGCAGAACAAACAAAAAAGTTAATTTATATTATAAATTATGTAATACTTTAAAATATCTGGCCCATCAATACAGGACAGGAAATTGGTGTAATCCCAAATGAACCTTTAAGAATTCAGTAGTCTATTTATGTCATTGCTTACAAAGCCTTTATAGATGCTCAATAATAAATATAAATCTCAATTTTAAGATCTTACCTATGACCTCTTGCCCCACTTTGACCTTGGTAACATTTGATCCAACCTCTCTGACGACTCCAGAAACACCATGACCAACAGGGTAGTGCTTACGAGGATTCTTTTTAAATATTTCCTTCAAAGACTTTAACAGAAGTAAATTTTTTTTATATTATTGCATTTGTGGTAGATATAATGGATTGAGTGATCCACTGCTCTTGAATGTTTTACTTTTTCATGTATTTCATTTTATACACTATAATGACTAATCATGACTGTGAACTCGAACAGTACATAGTCAAACAACCATAACACAACCTTAAATGGGAATTTTAAATTCTACATACCTTGGAATCTACTTCCCTTAGCTTGTTTGTTTGTTTGTTTGATTAGGGTTTAATATTGTACTCAAGGGTATTTCACTTATATGACGACGGATTGACCACTTCACACTGTTCCTTGCCTCATTATGATGGAAAACCGAGAGGAAACCTCATAAAAACCACCCCAACGATTGCCGGAGCCACATGGTGTGACTCACTCGTATACCTGATGGTCGAAATATGCTTGATTGATTGATTGATTAGGGTTTAACGTGGTACTCAAGGGTGTTTCACTTATATGACGACAGATTGTGCACTTCAGACTGTTCCTTAATTAATTACGGTGGAAAATCGAAAGAAACCTTGTAAAAACCACCCCAACCATTGCCGGAGCCACATGGTGTGACTCACTCGTATACCTGATGGTCGAAATATGCTTGATTGATTGATTGTTTGATTGATTGGGGTTTAACATGGTACTCAAGGGTAGTTCATTTATATGACGACGGATTGTCCACTTCAGACTGTTCCTTAATTAATTACGGTGGTAATCGAAAGAAACCTTGTAAAAACCACCCCCTCAATTGCCGGAGCCACATTGTATGACTCACTCATATACCTGATATATATTGATCCCGTGAATGGTAAATCAAAGTAGGATAAGTAAGCACACATGCTAGCCACTAAGCCAGAGATATATACAGTATATTAAATAAAATGCAATATGACTACTCTACTTATTAACCCAGTAAAACATGCCTGATTTGGTACACCATTTATGGTGGGGTTACACTTTATATATTCATAAATTAATATAATCTTGTTCTTTTTTTCAACTTTAATTCTTTTGTAAAAATAACATCAATAAAATATAAGTCAATGATAATATATGATCATTTAAGCTTGCCTTTTTGTCACACCAGTCCATCATTTGCTATTTACCTGAACAGTTTCTGTACAAATGCAAAACTTTACCTTTATATTAACAGATGACAGAGCACAGGCTTTGACTTGAACCAATACATCGTTCTTCTCTGGAATAGGTCTCTCTACCTGGAACATAATCAAGTTGAATCATAAATCAATGGTCTAATCAGGTTAATTAGACCAAAATCTTAGACATACATATATGTTTATCTTTTAGTTTATTTAATACTATTATTATTATTTTTTTTTTTCTAAATCTAATGTTATTATTTCTTTGTAATTATCTGTTTTTCAACGTTTAGTTTTCCATGGCGTGCTTGTCTGTTCTGTGCCAGTGTGGCATGGGACTGTCACTGTATCAAATTGTAAATTTCACTGAACCAAATGGGCTAGCCTGCAACGTTTATGGCCATTGTATTTATAGAAATATGGATAAGTAAACCAATAGGAGTGTAGTGCCTCTTGAATTTGTGTATAGGTCCTACCAATAAATCTAATTATGATGCATCAAAGTTGACTTCACTCCAAAGTTATTTTGATCAGCTAACTTATTATAATACTTATTGAATCTGCAATATATATGTATATTTATCATTGGGTAGGTAATATATATCACAGGGCAGTTCTGAAATGAGATTTTCAATGTTGCCAATAAGCTATATCAGGTCCTATATGGCTATATACAAGTAACATTAACATGCCAGTCAGTGGAACAAGAAGTGGCGGTTTATGATCATGATGTTAACATTATTTATTAATGTTAAGCTCAGTAATTACATCTTCTATCAGAACATATTTTGGTGTTTCTCCGTCATTGTCCAACTCAAGGAATACACTTTTCATCATGAACTACCAGTACAATGCTTGGGTCTCACGGGGAGAAATAGAAACTGGCCCTCCCCCCACCTGTTTTGACAGCAGACTAAAAATTATACGAAACTACTGGATGAGTAACTTGCGTGCCTTAATTGCTCCGGCATCCGTGCAGAACACTTTCTTTATTAATGATCTTTTAAAACTCATTTTGATCTCAAAGTTTCTCCCAGCCTTTTGTTATAGATTTAAGGGTGTTTTAATACTTGGAAAAAATACGAAACTCCTCAAAAGCTCTCATTTCCGGTACATTACGCCCCCTATCAAAATTAATGCAAGCGTAATTATTATGGTTTTGTTTTGAAGTTATTTTCTCTCTTCAATACTCAGAATTCCAGGGGGGATTTGCGCTGAGGAAGATTAATGGTTAATTGTACAGCATATGGTATTTTTAGAGGGAATCTACTCTGTTTATGGACTTTTGAACAAACGCTACATCAGCCGGGCGTCGGCTGTCTGCAAATCGCGATTGACCCGACCGTGGATGATGCAGTGCACTTGCGCTGCAGCATAATTTAATCATGGGGCTCTTTTGTCAGTAAGTATGTCTTTTGTCTCATAAAGTATCGGATCCACCGTGGAAGTTGGTGTGTTGATGCTAGAGTGGATGATCGCGATAAACAGTATGGTGGAAAACCCACGTATGATAACTGATTTTGTCTTAAAACTACATTGGTGACGGAAACTGGTTCCCTGTCAATACCTGTAACGAATTTTATCTTAAAATAGATATTATTATTCATTTGATTAATTATTTATATAATTATGAATATAAATGTTTAAATAACAGTACCCTGCGTTATTCCCTAACTATGCATGATGCTATCAGAATAAGTGTGAATGTCATTCAATGCAATTAACCATAGCCAAATTAGAACCAGGTATCACGAATGCAGTCTTATGCCATATTGACGATACAGTTCGGTACCTTTTGCGTTGCAGGGTCTCTTAATTCAGTGACTTTATGCGCAAAATACAACAAAAGTAACACTTTTTGGAAGAAAAGGACATAATTATAGACACAACCATTATTTGATTATACAACTGATAAACAATGAAAGAAAGTAAGAGTTTGACAAAAAAAAATGAGGCTGTTGTATCTGTTCAAAGATACCTGCTTTATCATGTAATTCCCACACAGTGACTGCTTCTTCATTTTCAGGTGAGGCAGGTCTAAGGCTCTAAGCCAAATATGTCCCGACCAGGCTGCTATAAATATTAATACAAAATGACTATTGAAGAGATATACATTGACAATCTACAACTTTGGCATCATGCACTGTCAAATGTAAATCTTAAAGTTTGTGACAAAATGATACTTTAACCTTGTTTGGTTATATTTTTTTTGTTTTTCAGAAGGCTGTAATGTTGTTTCATTTTAAACCCCATTAAAAAATTATCCAGGATGACTGCAGCTTCACAAGGTATAGTTTATCATTAAGTAAAGTTTTTACTATTATTGTGACTTTTGTCATTATTTATAAAGAAATCTTTTGGGCCCCATACAGGGCCGAATCTAGGGCCGTTTTGCTTCCAGAAAACGATAGGGCGCCCAAACTGCCAGACGCCCAAACTAACTAAGCTAAAGTAAAACAAATAAATACATCGTATATTAAAAACATTTTAAAACATCGGAAAAACTATACGTCGC
>JAQQZZ010046413.1:0-10226 GCA_030265115.1 Mopalia vespertina | reverse complement strand
TAAAACCACTTTTCTTGTATGTTCAACTTATCGACATCCAAACGAGTGTGAAGTTTCTTTTTTGACTGAGTTTATAAATGAAGGAAGCTTCAATGTGTCTGTTGGGAAAAGGATAAAACTATAGTGCTTTGCCTCGATAGCATACAATATTGTTTGATTAGGCAGCAGGTTTTGTAAGTACAGGGAGGTAAAGACTGGGCTGACATAGTAAATGTATATATGGCGTTTTGCCCCACACGTTGTGGCCTTGGCATGCAGGCAAAGAAGGTCATCAATTTGTTTTTCTATTTTATTAATTTTGTCAAATTAGTTTGTATTAGGTAAATTTTGCTGCCGACAGAGCCATAATGAAAGTTCTCCACCACAAGTTGGTAATGGTTTCAGGTACCAAAGTTGATTGAGGCTCACGAAAAGGTATTTTCCTTAAGATGGGCGTCTTACCCAATTGTCTTTAAAGTTCAACATAGGTATATGTTTAATATGCAGTTTCAGTTCAACATACATGTACAAGTTTAACAAAGTTTACATAAGATATTGATATATTATAGAAACATAATCATACACATATATCTATTTTAAATAAACCTCTTCGAGCTCGATTGATACTGCAGTCCGACTTGAGACAACTCGAGCTGATACATCGTCACGAATCACGCACTGTACATATAATCTCTATATATATTTCTAAAATCAGACTGGCACAGGGGTGTAGATTAATTAAAATCGATGAATCATCTTATGTTCTAGATAACTCCCAGAGAGGAGTTTCTTAATAAACATTAATCTCGAGTTGTGTTATGATCTCTCTATATATATTTTGAATAAATATGTACAGAGCTGATGTTGACTTAAATCAAAGATTTTAAACTCTTGGCAAGTAATGTGCAATAGTGTTACCCTTGCTTTTTACATGTTCAAATTCTTGTAACATCAAACTTTTAACTTTTAATTTATGTCAAAAAATGAGAGGACTGCATGTGATCACTATATACAACAATGGGTGTAGATGAAAAGGCAACACAAACGTTAATATGCCGTAAAGCTAAAAACAAAGATAAATATTCCTCTTTTAAAAGTACGTTGTGGATAATTTGAAAACCATCCAGACTATTCTGGTAGTTTTTCTCGTTTTGAAATCTTTTGATTGATTACAGTTAGGATTTCAAGAGTGTTCTATGTGATGTAAATCTAAAATTATGTCTAGAAACTTCTACATCTTCCTATATCAGTGATAACAAGTATATGCTTTTTATCAGTCAAAAGCCAGTAACAACTAAGTCTAAATGTAATACTAATCGATCATAAATTGTTTATCCAGGCTAAGTTCAGAATACAATGAAATATAAAGCTGTCCAAATGCTGTTACGATACACGATCGATCAGAAGTAAGCCTACGTATACTAGATAAGACTTTAGAAGATAGTGAGATGTCAGAAGATCCTGTTTGTTATTAATTAAACAAACTCTGGTATACTCATGATAAAGTGGAGACCACCTGATGCTTCCCTAGATGATTGCTTAGTAAAATATCCGTCTGTCATTTCCCTACCGTAAATAATTTCGGGCGATGAGTCGGTAATCTTTTATGGCAATCATGGAGTACTTTAGTTCATTTCCACGCATGCGCACAAACATCAAACTTCGTTACACGTTTTAATGTAATATTATTGCTTTCATTCACCTCAGGGATTATTTGTACCCGTCAAGTACCATCGCAGAATGGGAACTTTGGGATAAACCAGCACCATTACGAGAGTCACGAGGGGCCTCTACTTTTACACACACAAAAAAAAAACCCAGGTGAATAAAAATAAAGTACATAATAATTGTTTTTACACTACCCACAATGGTGTATTCTACAATATAATTATATTGATAACCAATATATGCCCAACATCATCAATATATCTCCACAATACACCACGATAACATACCTAGTATAAATGTTTTCAAATTCATATTATAATCCCGATAGAAGATGATCAGCTGCTATAGTAAGCTCAGTACGTATTAGCTATGCTACATGAAGCTTCCTAACCACTAGAAATAGCCGAACGATCTTTATCCTCGAATATATAAAAATTGCATGGCCTTACCCGGTCTATACCTCGTATAGATATAAGGCTATACCTCGTATCTCTATATACTGAATAGTTTATTGGATACGAATTCGCATCTAAGTACGTAGGCCTATACTTATTTGGATTTACCCACTCCAGTGAACAGATATTCTTGGAGTGAGCATGCCAAAGCCCCAGGAGAGTCAGCAACCGAATGTGCTAAAAATTCCCTGGAGAGAGGGTCATCAGGTTGAAAAGACTAAAACTTGAAGTATCGCATTATGCTGAGGACATAGATAACGAGGACTATGTTCGTGCAACTGTGGTGGATTGTGCCGTTTCCATGGAAGGATCATGGATGACGCACAGATATAATTCACGTCATTCTTTTGTTTCTGTTATATAAGAAGTCTGTCAAGCATTGATATACGTTTGGTTAAAGCTATGGATAAGGAGAGTATCTATACATTTTCCATGGCGTATTTCTAGAAAACTATTCATGTTAGAAACTTCAAATTAGTACAATATTAAAGAGCACAATGCGATTTAGTAAATGGTGCCTCATTTTTTGTAAGTTCGTCCTCGATTTTTCAAAATGTTTTCTGAAATTTGTATTGAACATTTTTATACGACATTTCAAGGTTGGGTAGACAAACAAATCCACTGTGATCGATCTAATCAAAATTTACAAAAAATGAGGCACAGATTACTAGTTCAAGGACTATTCTACTTGGTCTACTAATTTATTTAGTCTTACAGTTATTGCTCATCAGGAAATAAACCATGAAAAATACACTCTATTTTTTCTGTTGACATTTACCCATTTTGCAATATTTTTAGAAATAATAATTGGATTTTCACATATATGTAATCTTGAGTTATCAAGCTTTCCAAAAATATATACATATATATGGTACAGATTTATATTGTTCTGCAGGATGAATAAATACAAGAGGTCCAGCAATACCTTAACTGTGATAATAACCTCAACTAGTCGTGTATTGTGTATTTGAACTGATTATTGATTAACATCACACCGCTCTGCAGGGGATTAAGTTATTGAGTGTGGGAAATAAAAGCCGCTTATATACTTACTAAGTATATAATTATAGGCATATTACTAATGCTCAGTACAAAAATATATCCCCGAAAGTTTACAATTTCCACTTCAAGTTAAATCTCTTTGGCTTGGATCACAGATATTCTTAAGATACTTCTCATTTTCTACTAGAGATAAATTATTTCTACCTAAGTATATATGTTATTACTGTTATATTTCCACTTACTCAATTCCAAACCGGCCTGCCTACCCGGAATGAATTCATAATTCCCCAATTGCTGACAGACGGGTATGCTACTTTCTGTGCTGTTGTCAGTATCTTACGGCACATTCATTTATGAGATAAATTGGGCCCTCTATTTGGGAGAACATTACTAGGGAGAACATGTGCTGCTTGAACTTAGCTACGCTACTCGAGTCTGCCTAACATTTATAAATAAGCAAACGCTACCACTATCCTGCACTTCATCTTTCAATATATATAAATTGCATGGCCTTACCTCGATTTAAACCATTCCAACTTCTTCCTTGAACACTTCTGGGTTAGATCGACCCATAACATGAGAACTAGACATCTATTTTCACGTCAAAATCAATCATTTCTCAGCAATATACCCTACTCATCAATTGATGAATTTGAGAATGAGATTTGATCAATTTGAGAATGTGATTCGACATGACATTCCTGGATCTCTCTCAGTTAGGATCCAATCGTCCCTCAGTGTGTGTTCAATGAACAGGACAGAATGTTTTTTTGGCAAGGTAAGAGGCCATACAGATTAAATATTATTTTTTATTCAGAGGCAGGTCTTATTTCCAGTAAGACTGGACATCGTATCTCTATTGACTGTGTGATACAAGCATAGTGTTAACCAGAGGGGTGTCTCAGTGTCTTTGAGACCCCCAAGAAGCCATTTGAGACACCCTGTTTCACAAGTCTATAAGATACTTATTCGCATCTAGATTGAACTAAAGCTCTCTCATAAGCAAGACCCATTCCATCACATCAACTGCTGTTTATCAATGGTGGTTATGTACTCCAACAAAAAACATACACAAACCAGGTTTAGACAAACACCTTTTGTTTTTCTGTACATATATATTTATCAAAATTATACAGAGAAATCCTGAGATAATCACAACTCCACCAAATCCATGCAACCCTTTTCTGGGTCAATAAGCTGCTGGAGGTTTGACACTATATCTAAAGCTACACTCCCATTTGTTGGTTTTGATTTTACGCGGTTCTTTCACTCACATTACAACGTGCCAGCCCAATGGGTGAAGGAACCACCTCCCCCCCCCACCACTAGCAACTAACAAAAACATTATAGGACTCTCACAGGGCAATACAAAGACTTCACAAACATATCGGCTTCCTGTTCCTATTTAGCTCAGAAAGCACCAGGAAGCTCCCTCCAACCACCTGCTGCTCCCATTTGTACCGACATGGATACCTTTTGCATTTCGATTTATTCGAATGTCTGTGTGGTAATTTCTCTTTCTCTAAGAAAAATGGTGCCTGCTGATGTCAAGCTGTTTGACTTGTTCAAGTACGCAGAAGGCTCTGCGCACAAAAGCTAGGTCTGATCGAAAATTGTTGCGTTAAAAACCATGTCAGTGTTAGCATGAATGTTAATAATGCCACAGTACACCAACAGCTCCCTGTCCATATCTGTAGAAACAGGAACATGAATGAAGGTTATTTCACTCATATGAGCCTATAGAGACTGGATTTTGTTTGCATGTTTCATTTGAGGTTTAATGTCCTACTCTAGGGCATTTCACTTAAATGCGACGGAAAAGGACCTTGTGAAAACCAACCCTGTAATTGCCGGAGCCATATCATGTGACTCCCTCATACACAGGAGGTCAACAGGCTCAAACCTGTGTGCGGTGCATCATAGACCTGTAGTAGGATTAGTAGGCCGTCACGCTAACCATGGCTGGGTGGCCCTATAGTCTATGGATTCTGGAAGCTCCAAAATTGTTACAAACAATTGGTCTCAGCCATTACATTTCATAACATGCTTAGTAACTCATTCAAACAATACAAAATTACCATCAACAAAGTTTATTAAAATCTGTTAAAATTATTTGACAATCAATCTCCACATGTATACATTTATCAAAAAGATACAGAATAATCTAGATATAAGGCAAACAAAACCATGCACTATGAAATGAGATGTTGTCAACCGTTGCTAGTAATCGTTCCAGCGACTAACAGCTTCCTTTGTAGCATCACTTTCCCCACTATCTTCCCTTGACTTTTGGGGTTTAACAGCAAAACTCAGTGTCTCTTTATCAAACTTCAATAGCATTACTCCAAGTTCACCGTCAAAACGGTTTTTCGCAATCTAAAATAAAAAAGTTGAAACATGATTTTTAGTCAATCAAATCAGCAGCAACCGAATGGTCAAGGATTCAACAAAGAAATCTATTGTCTGGAAACAAGTGTCCTTTAAAGTGTTAGAGGTTCAGTATATATCGTTGTCTGGAAACAAGTGTCCTTTAAAGTGTTAGAGGTTCAGTATATATCGTTGCGCTGTTTACTTCAGGTAGCGATGTGGAATACATTTACGACACTTCCACAAATTGACGGAAACTGACACATTAAACTTAGCAAATTTTTTTTTTTTAAAACATTGAACTTAGTGCAAGGGGCAATAACCCATGTTGTCATTTGGTTATTTTGTGATTTATGGTTTTGTAATATAAGATACTATTGTTAATCTTTTTGGGCATAACTTATTTGTCCAATAGTTTGTTTGCCGGCAGATTACAATGTTATTTGATGATGCAACTAACACCAAGGCCTTTGGTGATTTAGTAACCCCGTTACACTTATACGATGTTTGGTGATGATATTAAATGCGATTTCTTCAATGGGAACCACGTTACTATCCCTATTTGTTATACTTCAAACATTTATAACAATTAAAAAGTGTACCAAAACTACCATTTCAGGAAATAATAAATGGACAATATAATTTCAACTGTCACTTTATTAAAATATAATAAAACTGCAGAAATTAATTATCTGTAGCAAGAAAGCTCCTGTAGAATTCTAGTTCAATGTGCATTCCAACTCTATTTTAGACTAAAAAAAGGTACAATTTTAAATTTTGAAATGCTGGAATAGCGGTGTTTTTAAAAACTTACATTTAATTTACATGAGCACAAACATGTTGATACAGTGCCCCAAATAAATTACCTACTCTCACTTTCCAAAATCAAAGATTTTTTGAGACAAAATGTAATATTTATATCTTAAGGATGAATAATTTTTGTGTCTTTTAGAAAGTGAAGATTAACAGTATCTTCTAGCAGAAGGCTGAGTGGTCTAGATGGCCTGCATTTACTGCTGGCGATTTGTTGCCTAACTCTGAGGGTCATGGGTTCGATTCCTGGACGGGTTTCAACCTGCAAAATTTTCTGAATTGGAATCGGTTTAAACTAAAAAAGTGTTATGCCAAAATAACGAAAAAACTGCAATATCTCAATGATATAATAAAATACTCATAAAACTTAAATCGATAAAAAATGCTCAAAAAACTACACATTTACAATAAGCAGGGGTCATTTTTCTAGTCCAACAAGGAGGAGATAACTCATACTAGTTCAAGGGGTCAGCAATACAAGGTTACACTTAGCCACAGACCCACAGTGACATATATCCCTCTGCTCAAGGCCCCTGCAATGAAACACAGTCACCTGTGATCTAACCGAGTGTAGCAGAAATTTGATATCACTACTGTAGTAGATAATCAAGATTTTGTTTGATTGGGGTTTAACGGCGCACTCAAGCGTATTTCACTTATAGGACTACAGATTGTCCACTTCACACTGCTCCTTGTCTAATGACAGTGGAAAATCTGGAGGAAACTTCGTAAAAATCACCCCTGAGATTGCCAGAGCCACATTGTGTGACTCACTCATATACGTGATGGTAGACAAACTCGATCCCATGAACGGTACATTGAAGTAGGATAATTTAGCGCACTCGTTAGCCCCTAAGCCACGACTGCGGACCAGACAATAAAACATAAGCCTTAGTAGTTCACTCACTTGAAAAGAAGATTGTCCTTCTCTGGCTTGTTCTATAATAATATACCATACAATGTTTGGAAAATTGGTACATGTATATAATTGTTCCATACGTTTTCGAGAAGTCACTTTAATATCTGTCTGACCGTGGACAAGGCAGTAGTCAGTCAAGTACCAACTGATACAGAGCTTGTTGAAGAATCGGCTTTGTCTCCGGAAGATGCAGGTTAACAAGACAGGACCACAGTGAACTTTGACCCCTATGCCCAACCCCTAGAGAGTGATACTTAGTCAAACATCCCTCACCTGTAGATATTTTTTCCCGCGGATGCTCATGAGACGTTTGTCTTGTAGAATGAGAACGTTATCCGCCTCCTGTGTGGCTTTGGCGCTTCCGTAAACAGAGGCGGTTGTTAATTCATCATTCTCCTTTTCCTAGAAACATACATGACAATAGATTGATTGGTGCTTAACGCCATGTTGAAGGGTATTTCACTTATAGGGGGGCAGTGTACGCCAAATATTACAAACCCATAGTGAGCTAAACATGTGCAAAAAAAGGAATGCCTCTTAAACAAGAAAAGCAGGAGTGATGAAATCTTCCTCCAGATTCAAGTTAAGCCAGAAAGATTATGTTTGAAACACATAACCCTAAAGCAGACAGCTAAACAAAATTAGAAATATAAAAGATTTGTTAGTTAAATTGATTGTTTGATTGGGGTTAAACGTCGCCCACAAAGGTATTTCACAGTTATGAGGACGCTTGATTCATTTCACAATGTTTTTTGCTTAAATATGATAGAAACCCCAAGAGGAAACCTAGTAAAACCAATTTCGCAATTGCCGGAGACACATCATGCGACTTACTCATATACCAGAGGTCGACAGACAGGCTTATACCTGCTAGGGGTATTCTTAAGTAGGATAAGTAACCAGACACACTGACCACTTAACCACAGCTGGGGGGAAATACAGAAGATAAGTCAAAAGATCTAATCCCATGAAGCTATAGCCTTGGCTAAAATTGCTCCCTGATTGTTCTTTTCTTATATATTTTGATGCACCAAATTTCATCATACGTTCAGTAGGTTATAATACACCACATTTTCCCTTTCTTTTTAGAATTCCACTTATGGATTGATTAGAAATCAACACAGTGGTTAATGGTATTTCACTAAAATGAAAGTAGTGTTATAGTCATACAATGTAAATGCTGGTATTGTTAGAATATCAAAGTTCATCAAGAGATGAGCAAAGTTCATCAAGAGATGAGCAAAGACAATGCTTCGAAACAGACAGCCCTTACACAGTGGGAGAAATCAGCTGAAAATTGTCATTACAAATTTGAACTGATCATATTGTTTTCACAAGCGTTTGACATGACAATTCCATTTTGAATTGAGTGATATGTGGTATAGACAGTGAAAGGATCTGAGAGTAAGATATAAAAGTTGCTTAAAAGACCAAACATTAGCATTATTGTTATTTTGTACGAAGGCTCATTGTTCTAGTGTAAGAGTTGGGTTAGGTTTTGTTGTTGTTGTTGAGATTCATGACAAACAGACAAAGTAAAACAACAATAGTAAAAATGAAAAATTTGACAGTGACAAAAGCATATAGATAAGTATAAACAGATAAATTATGAGCAATATTGTAAATCACCTAAAATTTCGTTTATGAACATTGCTTACATTTTTGCTAGTTGTGACAATATTACAGCATGTAAACAGACAAATTTATGTTTTCTGAGAAATATTGATGCTTTCTAACTGGGAAATCAATCGTCTGACTCTCAGACACAATTTCCAAGCCTTTAAAATAGCTTCCAAAGTAGCAGTTTTATGGACGAATTTTTAGGTGATTTAGGGTACTACAGGTGTTTGGAAATTGGCAGTGATTTGGTGTAAACTCTGGTGTTAAATTCCCATACCAGGATCTATAAGTGTAAACTTTTAGGCTCAGGTGTTTAATTCCCAAACCAGAATCCGCTTACCAAAACTTTTTCTAAAATCTGTTCTCATTGGACAGGTAGAAATATAACTGACATCAACAATATTAACCAAATAAAAGCCTTCTGATAGGAGGCGAACATACTTTCCTCGGATGAACCACAACAGTCACATGACAGTTCATCGTCGTGGCAAAGGACCTGAAGGCCGCCACAATTTGGTCCTGTCGTTGATATTTGTCGACGATGACCTTATCACTGCTCACACCCATCATGAACTGAAGGTTGTCAACAACAACATGAGCTATGTCATGAATGTATACAGCATGAGACATTGTCTGTCAAACAGAGAGAAAAACATGTTTAAATTAACAGGTTCATTTGTTTTGATTAGACTGCAATGTGCGACTCAAGTATACTTCATTTCTATAAAGGAATGCATTGCCCGTGTTAGATGGAAATAGGGAAGATGTTTAGCTGCCACCATTTTACTTATCATATAAGCTTAGTTATCGTAACTCTACAGGGTAATTTGTTCGAGTTACGCCACATCTAAGATTTGTGTGAATGATTTATCACCGTTCCCATGAAAGATACATAATAGTCCAGAGTGCAACAACAACACCACCACCACCAAACGAACTCCTTATAAATAATCCATGTTGCATAGTGCTAAGAAAACAAAACAAGGACATGTTAAGTTTTGTTTAGAATTGAAATTAGTCTCAAACAACCTAATGTTATTGACAAATGGTGGATGTGGGATACCAGAAGAAAATGCGAAAGTAACTCGAAACTGGCCAGAAAATGTCTTTATGAAAACTGGACCTTACATAACATTCATTGCGTAGAGAAACTCGGATTACCTATGTTGTTGTGGGATGGATTAGGCAACCTAGCTCTTGTTTTTTTTTTCAGCCAATCAGACTTGTTTCAGCCCTTTTTGCTGTTATTCCTCCTGGCATACATGAAGGGTTTGATATAAGAGGAAAGATTTTGATTGGTTATTCAGCCTGTGCTGTTGGGGAGAGCGGTCAGAACGGGGTTTCCCCATGGTTATGCAAACTTAATTTAGGAGGACCTATTTATAGGTTACCCAAATTGTTTG
>JAQQZZ010046402.1:0-10226 GCA_030265115.1 Mopalia vespertina | reverse complement strand
TCCTAGGTTTTACGGTCCCAAAATTAACCCAACAGCCAATCAGATTGCAGATACAAACTAAATTGGATTAGAATAACACATTAACCTATTACAGTGTATTGTCAATTTAAACCTTGACAGGATGTTAAATAAAGACACTGTAGTGTTGATCTTTCAGACAAACACATTAAGACTAATTAAACGCCATACAAAACACCTAAATACCTTTTATGCAACCCCAGATTCGCGAAAACCCCACTTTCAATTTGTTGCCACGTTGCCAATTATAA
The DNA here is from genome assembly GCA_030265115.1 of Mopalia vespertina. Classification (NCBI taxonomy): domain Eukaryota; kingdom Metazoa; phylum Mollusca; class Polyplacophora; order Chitonida; family Mopaliidae; genus Mopalia; species Mopalia vespertina. The sequence goes on along the minus strand of JAQQZZ010046402.1, from coordinate 9,957 downwards.
AGTCATTTTCTTATTTGCAGACAGGTTTTTGTATTTTTTTATTGTCGCCCTATTATATACCCGTTTTGTGCAAATGACACATTTGTGTCAATTCACACTATTTGCAAAAGATGACATGTTAAAATGTTTGTGTTAGGATGTTAGCGCTACCTACTTACACTGCCCAGAAGCACTCATCGGAATTCAAACATCACGGATATTCATTTTCCCGAGATCCTACTGAAGGATGTTATTGATACTACATTTATAAGTGCGCTGTTTTTCGCTTTTTAAAACGACTTTGTTCAAACCTGTTTTGTTCTTAAGAATGTGTGATGATCACTCAGCTATAGCTGTACTCAGATTGAAGTATCAGGTACATGATATTGTCGCTCTCCTCGAAATGCAGCCAAGAGAAACTCATTCGAGTAAAACACATAATTTGTATGTTTACAGTGAAGTAGCATGAAGTTTTCGAATGTTGTCGTAATCTGGTGCTTAAAAATGTTTCGATAAACTCCACTTGTGCTGTTGGACGTTCTTAAACACTTGAAGGAAGTTAAAAAGCAAAAAACATTGTATTCCAGTTGAGAGAAACTTTATGTAGGTGCATAATTAGGGGCTCACGTAGATTGATTTCAGCACAGCGAAGCCTATATAATAATGTAATCTGCAGTGCCACTTGGGATGAACCCTATGAAACCTCATTGACAGCTATGAATAAATGGATTTTGAAAATATTCATCACGCTGAAAACTCCCAACCATTTTGAGCTTTTGGTATCATTTTCAGGCAAGTTAAATTAGTATTATTCAGCTGTTACAGGAGATATAGGGCCAAAATCAATTGTGACAATTCTGGTAATGTGTAGTTTAAGGAAAAGCATACTAATGTGTTCGTTCTAATTATTTGTTTTGATTGTATATTTTTATTATAGGACATAACTACACCTGTTTTCTGTAGTCAATCACTTTACTTCTTTTCAGAAGGGAAAACAGTTTATTCTGCAAGATTTGAGACTAATCAGTTTCAAAACATATAATATGTTTGATTTGATGTTCATTTGAAACATTTTTCACAAATCTTCCCCGGAAAAAGAAACTTCACGAAAATCGGTGATCAGCGTTATTGTAGTCTACATCAGTTTATTTTCCGGATAGATCAGACTAATAATTAATGCTGACTACTGATTCGAGCGTAATTGTAGGCCTATTAAAGAAATGTAGTTTCCCTGATTTATTCTTCGCCAGAAAATAAAAAAATGCTTTTTGAAACGCAGTGGGTAGATGTGCTTCTGATCAAGATGGTAGTTTTGGAGCAAATTTATGGCCACAAAACAGAGGCTCTGTGAGGGAGAAGTCTGTAATTGTTGTCTTGGATGCTTTTATTTTACATATCTACTGAAGAGTTCCACATACCTTTGTATTTTACTTTAGTTAAAAAGATTTCCACATATGTAAAATAAACGTTTATTTGACAATTTATTTATTTTTTGAAACTCAATAACGAATGTATTTTCCGTGAATCCTCGATAGTTGGAAGTTTATTAACGTGAAAGAATTAGACAATATATTTTGACTATAAATAATCTTTGTTTGTGTTGAATGTTTTATCCCCTGATTCTCTGACCAGTCACTGCCATGACAAACGTGGTCAAGATTTCAACTACACTCACTGTACTGTATTGATTCTTGAAGTGACATTTAGAAGTCGGAAGCACATACAAGAGGGACAGACTTGGTATGGATAACGATTTCTTATCTTATTGAATACTACGTTTGTATTCCATTTAAGATATAGTTTCCAAGTGTATATGCCAAGTGTACTTGAAATCGATCCATGGAATGAGATAGAAACGTAGTATTCACTAAACATAGCAGTTGTTATCCATAGCAAGTCTTTTCATCTTGCACAATCCTGTATTGTCAAAAAAAACCATAGCGATTATTTAAGAAGCAAATGCCCTTTAAACTTCTCAACTAAGCTTCATTTCTACTGTAAAATGTATTAAATTTTGAAAACAAAATTTAATTATGTTTGTTTGTTTGATTGGGGTTGACCGTCGTACCCAAGGGTGACGACAAATAATCCACTTCACACTGTCCCTTGCTTAATTGAGGTGGAAAATCTGGAGTAAACCTCGTATTGTTTTCCACATAGGTGAAATCCTTTTCAAAATATTTAAATATCTAATATATTTCACATATGAAAAAGAAAAACTGCAAATATTTTTCACACATGTAAATTTTTTTTTACATATGTGAAATTTATTTTTTCCTACGCTGGAAAGAGTTTCACATAAGGACATGGAATTCTTTTTCATTTTTCCTATACGAAAAAGAATTTCGCATATGTTAAACAGAAAATAATACAACAAATGTAGAGGGAATAAAGGCAAGCGAGATAACACGGTTTGCCATAGGTAGTTCATTCAAATATGGATGCCACAAAATGTATGACTTAACGCGACATACCTGTGTCACACTGAATTCTCTGAGGTCGGACACATGTCACCGACTGTTGATTCCAGAACAACCCCGGGGGACATTTCTTGTGGGTAGTGTCGATAAAACCTGATCGCCCCAAGACACACTGATAAAACCTGCTGCAGTCAAATGGGTCAGCCACATATCCCAAACTGTTGTCAAATCTACAACCATCTAAACATGGATCTGTGAAAAGGGGAAAACAAACATTATTCACTGCTTTATAAATAAAAGTCTGCGGTTCTATATATTTAATTGGTGTTTAACCAATATATGTTTATTTGAAATATACAATTTCAAATAAACAGTACTCCGACGATGAGAGTGAACTCAAATTTCATTCTCTTGATATAAATAGTTCTTAACGTTTAGCTTGCCATGGTAACGAAATTCATGATTCTTGTCACTTTTTAAAACCACAAACGTTATGTCTTAATTATAAACGGTTGAGGCACATTGAAAGAATATTCCTAACATCTTAAGAAAAACGTTAAGGAATATTCCTCACATAAAGCACCATGGTAATATTTCATAATTTGAAAGGAATAGGATATTTAAATTGGCCCGCAAGCAGGATTGTACGCAAAACGTGTAGGCCTATATGATATCCTATACAGGTTCAGAAAATGTGTCATTAAAAGCATTATGAAATTGTTTCCGGGATTTTATTTTTCGGTGCAGAAAATTTCTAAAACCACTTACTGATATCCACTAGAACCTTAGAAGACTCGCCTATGTCCTTGACCTCTACATCTTTCACCTCAGGCGCAGAAATCGATCCGTTTTGTCCGTCTACAACAGCCAGACTTAAACACAGGGTAGCTATAAGGACAGCTGTGCGCAACATCGATAGAAAGGTAGCCATCTTGAATATTTGTTAACGTATTCAGCTTTGTCCATAGAATTATATTTGCCTAATACAGTTACCCTTGGATTTTAAGTCTTTTTATGGCGGAGACAAGCACAATTGTCCTTCTCCGCATTTATATATATAGGCATACTCTCTGTATTTTTCCTACGGTGAACTGTTAATTGATTTAATAATATTGCTTCAATTAATTAAAAACAAAATGAACAAGAAATAAGACCTCGGTGGCTTTTTACGATGGCTAATCAATCATACCTCGTGCACAAGTGCAGGCACGTGTAAGGAACCTTCAAATGTTTCATATCATTAGCAGATTTTCTGCCCTGCAATGCGTTATTGCTTCAACCAGTGACAGGGGTCTGGCTGTACTGGTTACGGTGTGCTGTGACAGCTCTACCTGTTTATGAGATCTTACGCATGATGTAACATCAAGTTTATGACATTTATTTTTTTATATTTTTTTCTCAAATGTAAAAACGAAGCGAGCATGTGGATATATTTGTTTGTTTGTTTGGGGTTTAACGCCGTACTTCAGATTATTTCGCTCACATGATGGCGTGCCAGCCCAATGGGTGAAGGAAACTACCCCTGTCACCACCGGCAGCAAACAAAAACATCACAGAACAAATACGGGACACTCACAGGACAATACAAAGACATCACAAACATATCGGCTTCCTGTTCCTCTTTAGCTCTGAAAGCACCAAAGCAGCACAAAGCTACCTCCAACCACCCGCGGGGCATATGTAGGCCCTATATGAAACCTGTGTTTGTTTTTCTTACTTTGAGTTTGTGGAGGGGGATTTGGCGATCATATTTGATAGAATATCTGCCTGCAATTTAGTTTGAGAAGAATAGAAATATAGCCTTTGTAGCTCAGTCGATTAGAGCGCTGGTCCTGCTGGCCAGAGAAACGATTTCGAATCTAGGTGAAGGCAAACAAAACTGATTTTCTCTCCCATAAAAATTTATATTAGTTAACAGATTAAAGCCGTTTCACGATTGAGCGTGTGAAATGTGTACACTACGCCCACCAAAGTTAAAAGAATAACGGTTCATTCCGGTCGTTGGCTGACAGTGACTGACAAAATAAGAATGTTGTTTGGGGGTTGGAAATAGCTGGACCTAAGCCCGCGGCTGTGGCTTAGTGGTTAGCGTACTACTGCGATTGTTATGATATCATTAATAGAATTGATGATATCACGAAAGAATTGATGATATCATTAACAAGGGAATACAAAGTAAAACGGCTTGCCATAGGGGTGCTCTATCTGGCGGCCTTTGTAGCCAGTTGTTTTCGAGGAGCCTTTCCTCCGGTAGATTTACGGGCAGTTTGCTTGTACGAGTCATGACAAAGCTCTTCTGGTCTGAAGAGAATGATTTCCACAACGGCAAACCCAGTATTTATCAGCCCGCTGTGTTCCAACAGCATCACGCTGATAGGCTGACGGGCTGTGCGCGCAGGCAAATGATTGGGTTGGCCTTCTGTGGACACATTTCATTGGAACCTTTTACGCGATATGATTGGTTGAAAAAGCAGCAAACGTAAAAATCCATGGGAAGTTACAATCCTAAATTTTTAAAAATGACCAGCCAGATTTGAGTACAGGTCGACGACCTACCATACAACATTAAGCTGTATGACAAGTATATGAGATAATTTGTGATTCAAGATTTGAAATGTATGTAAATATCAATGCTATTCAGATGTCGCATACTGTGGACACAAGAGCGTTTCTTTCTATTTATTTTTTTACAATTGTGGAACACTTTCAAATTGAGAACGCATTTTTGCAATGTTGTAGTTTTCTGGATATTTTTTTTCTGGTTATTTGTTAGACGACTTAACATCCCTATATTATCTCTCAGAGTGTTGTGTGAGTGTTGACAGCAGCTGGTGTCTTCCGGTGACAGGTGAGTGGGAGTAGTCCCCCATCCAGTGCATTGTTTACCTAATTAACAAGCCACCCATAAAGTAAATCCATCAGCTACATATTTTAAGTCTCACTTCACTGTCCTAGTCACCGGATATGTGTTTTAGAATGCCCCCGCCCCCTCCCCCCCCTCTAGTGCATTGTTTACCCAGTTGACAGGTTACCCTTAAATTAATCCATTAGCTACCCCTTCTCATTTCACACATTGCTACACGATAACCGGTCAAGTGGGACTGAATCGCCAAAGGTCGGGATTACATATTCACAAGCCGCCCAAAGATTTTTCTCCAAATGTATATATATTAAAATGCTATACTCACATATATTTCATTAACGTGACATATGTGACGGCTTAGGCTAATTAAATATTGTATTTTATTGACTGACTGTTGTTTGACTCAATTCTGATGGGATTTGAAACTGTATCACGGTAAAATGTTAAGCATGATGTTCATTGAGTTTGGTTGATTTGTTTAAATTTAATTGGAGTTTATCGTCGTGGTAAAGTGTATTTCACTTATATGACGACAGATCGACCATTTCTCACGGTCCCTTGCTTTAAACCTAGAGGAAACCTGGTAAAACCACCCCCGCGATTGCCGGAGGGAAACCATGTTACTCGTATTCAAAGATAGCCAACATGCGGACTTAAACCCGTGGCCTAATGTTGATTAAGAGTAACTTGACAGCATTTTAAAAATATACCTCAAAATACGAATGGCATTGTGCTCATCAAAACATAGATCATTATTAATGCCAGCATATAGGCATGATCATGCTTTATGAAACTTAGCTCGCCGCTTTATCAATACCGGTCAACTATCGTGTATTACTGGAACTACAAAGCACTTAAGTAATAGGGATTATTCTGAATTCAAACAATTCCTGTACCACGAGAACTCGCATTTGATGGGATATGAACAATGCTTGTTGAGAATTTTTTGGCACGGGTTATTACGTAAATATATTTTTACAACACATCTTTAAAGAATAGGAGCGTGTTTAACTTGTGGAAGATGATCGCCTATATGATCAGGAATTTAAACCTCTGACCTTTATTCTCAGTTAATTTACCAGTTTTAAACAACTTTTACTGGTTTTGATGCTGGTGTTAAAAATTAGGACGTGCAAATGTTTGGCAAAATCTCTTTCGGGAGAAATGGTTGGCCCTGAGAAGAGCCTTTGGAATGTAGATGGGAGATCCGAATAATCCCTGGCAGTTTATTTCGTCGCTGGTTTCTTGGCGACCTTCTTCGGGGTCTTTTTAACCGCCTTCTTCACAACGGGTTTCTTGACAGCTTGTGTAGTCTTGGGTTTCTTTGGTGTGGATTTCTTGGCGACTGCTTTTTTGGCTGTCTGTTTTTCAGCTGGGGATTTCGGTTTCTTAACCTTAGTGGTTTTCTTTGCTGGGGATTTCGGTTTTTTGACTTTCTTATCGGCGAGTTTCTTGACTGCTGGCTTCTTGGCGGAGGGCTTCTTTGGCTTGGCTGGGGCTTTCTTGGCGGCGTCACTTAGGCGGAAGGATCCAGAGGCACCGGTTCCCTTGGACTGGTTCAGAAGACCAGATTTCACTCATGTACATAGAGCTTTCTTCAGGTGTGTGTTGACGGTCTTCTCCTCACCGACCTTGTAGTTAGACATGATGTATTTAAGGATCTTCTGACGAGATGAACCTCCCCTCTCCTTCATGTCAGCGATGGCTGCCTTCACCATCTCGTTGTATTTTGGGTGGTCTGCTAGCTTGGCGACCTTCTTCACTTTCTGAGCTGCAGCTGTGGCTGCTGTGTCGGCCATACTGATGAGTATTTAAACTGTATGTATCACACAACCAAACGGCTAGACGAGGACGAATGTTATTGCCACGGCAATCGGGTTTAATATATACACAGTGCGCGGACCGCGACGAAAGCACGGTAAAAAATCAACATAACCAAGTCCGTGTGTTTTGTTTTTTCGAAACTGTAGAATTTCTAAAATATCCCGACGCCAATTAAAATGAAACTTCTTGTATCAGATATAAATGTATTGTTGAATATGTATGCTAAAGTTCAGAATTATAAGTAAAGATTATGTTAAGAAATTTGTTCTCTAAACAGTAAAATTTACTACAATCAGTCGCTGTGATGTGATGTATTGCATCGATTTAACATTCTATTTCAAATATTTGAATGGCATTTTTCGGACATAAAATATTTGAGATCTTGTTGATCTAATTTCCAACAGTTGAACTAAATCCGTAAATGCTTTTATGTGAAATTTGCTGTCCAAACCACCAAGATGACACCGTGTAATATTACATTCACTATTGCTGTATGTACCCGTGGACTTTATTGTCAACTGGTTTATTCTAATATCATTAGATAACAATAATTCATGAGTTGATATGCAACTGAAATCATTTACTGATCTTTGATGCTGATATATGTATAAAATAAAGACTTGGTCTTATTTGATGGTTTAGTATAGAACTGTACCACGTTCTGTTTGATATCATTTTAACTTTTCTTATTGGTATCATATTATCTTAAATCTTTTTGGCTATATCTTTGACTGCACCACTGAACTGCATTATGTGCTGATAAATGTTGAATGTGAGGATTTTGATTGCAAGAAAGATAGTTTAAATTTAGTTTTTGCCATTCGCAGAATACATTGTGTTATTTATATATATAATAATAGTCATTTCCTTGCTAGGTCGTAAATAAAAACATCGACACATCATACAGCGTATGATAGGATTACTTAAGCTGGGTATTAAATGAAATCGAAGCCGGACCTAAAATAAAAATAAGTATGAAAAAATCTCACTAAAGTATGACGTAACTGCCGAATCAAAGAAACAAATTTCTTGAAAACTGTTTCTAAAAGAAGATGGGTATATTATGCCCGATCCAAACTGAAGACGTATTGATGAACAACCAAAATCTTCTTTCTCTTCTTTGTTAAATATATATTCTGTTCAGATCGTTGTCTTTTATTGATGGTTTATCCCATGTGACATCTCGTTCGTGTTATGTACGAGCAAGCACAGTAGACCAGCTGTATATACAAGTGACAGTGCTGAATAGGTTAAAATCACGAAAGAAAACAGAAACGGGTGAAACTTGTACAGGTTCATTTTGACACCAGCTAAATTCATGGTATCAGTTGAGGACGGACAATACTTTTCCCACAGAGAATGTCGATATAAACATTTCACATTCAGAGTATAGACTATCCCTCTGATTATAAATACATTCCGATGTGCATGTTGTTATACACCAATCGTTCAATTAAATATCATCGGCACCTTATCCACGCCATTGCATCTTAAACAAAAATGAACTAAAAATGAATCACCCGTTTTACGTGTTTGAAATTGGAGAAAACCTGGTATGGAATTATCAGAAACCTGCGTCTTTTGATAAAGCTGGCTACAATTCTAACCGAACGTAATAGCAAACTTTGCTGATCCTTTGTCAACTTTCGCGCAGAAATTCTACTTGACCGGTTTACGTGTGAAGTAACACCGATCAGTTTATGGATTAACTGACGTGTATAGCCCGTCAATTACATGTACAATGCACTGGAGGGGGGATTAATCCCATTCACCTGTCACAGGGTCACCCCACCCCCAATCCTACCCACACACACACCCCGAGGTATTGGCATCCGTGTAATCCTACTGGCAGTCAATCATCACGCAGCACCCGATGTGCAGCTGTCATCATAACCAGATTTTCTTTGTCCGTTCATTTGTATTGTATTAGGAACAGAAATAAATTATATTGCGCTTTTGTAGACTTAGAGAAAGCATTTGATACGATAGACAGGTCTTTATTGTTTGATAAACTATTAACATATGGCTGTAACAGTCGGTTATTCAAAGCCATCAAACATATTTATGATTCTGTTAAATGTTGTGTCAGAACAAATAGCGAATTCTCTTCCTTCTTTGATATGCAAATTGGTTTAAAACAAGGTGAGCCGTTGTCACCTATTATGTTTTCGTTGTATATAAACGATGTATACGATGAGTTCAACAACGGATATGATGTTAATAATATTTTGACCGAATTACAATTGTTTATTCTGTTATTTGGTCTAAAAAACCTACTTGACAAATTTGGTAACTATTGTGACAAATGGAATTTAAGAGTTAACACATTAAAAACAAAAGTGGTGGTTTTTGGTGCTACGAAATATAAAGGTAACGATGAATGACTGTACAAAGGGGACTCAATAGATATTGTAGACCACATTTGTTATTTAGGGGTTTGTCTTTATTATAATTTAAATATGAACAAAGCCAAGAAAATGTTGATTGAAAAGGCAAAGAAATCTCTTTTTGTTCTTAAAAAAAGTTTCTACTATCTAAATCTGGATCTTAAAACAAAAGTATATATTTTAGATTCTATTGTTAAGCCAATTCTGCTATACGGTTGTGAAATTTGGGGGTTTAGTAATTTGTCTGACATCGAATCGGTACATATGGGATATTGTAAATACGTTATGGGATTACCAAAACGTGCTCCAAATCTTCTTGTGTACAGTGAGCTCAATATATACCCATTAAAAAATGAATGTAAATATCGGATTATAAACTTTTGGTGCAAATTAATTAGTTCAAAACAATCAACCTCTTATCGATTATATAAAGACCAATGTGAATATAATGGTAATAGTAAAGTTTACAATTGGGGTACGTGTT